>JAAGNO010003433.1:22949-61785 GCA_033439905.1 Ceryle rudis | reverse complement strand
CCCAGTACTGATCCCTGGGGGACACCACTGGTCACTGGACACCAGCTGGATGCAGCACCATTCACAACCACTCTCTGGGCCCCACCATCTGGCCAGTTTTTAACCCGGCAAAGGTGCACCTGTCCAAGCCATGGGCTGCCAGCTTTTCCAGGAGGATGCTGTGAGAGACTTTGTCAAAGGCTTCACTGAAGTCTAGGTAGACCACATCAACAGCCTTCCCCTCGTCTATCAGATGGGTCACCCAGTTCATAGAATGAAATCAAATTCGTTAGGTAGGACCTTCCTTTCCTAAACCCATGCTGTCTGGGCCTGAGCCCCTGGTTGTCTTGTATGTGCCAATTGATGGCACTCAGGATGATCTGCTCCATAACCTTGACAGCCATCGAGGTCAGGCTGACAGGCCCATAGTTTTCTGGATCCTCCTTGCAGCCCTTCTTATGGGATGGGCATCACATTGGCCAACCTCCAGTCATCTGGGTCTATGAAACCTAGAGGCTATATCCAGGACTGTTTTCTGTGGATGATTAGAAAAGACTAAAAAACCAACTTGGCTGGGGTGATGCTTTTCTTAAAATATACTCCAGTCTAAGCAGTCAGCCACTTCTTGAGCTAATATGACATTTAAAATTGGAGGACCAAAGTTTGCAATATAGCACTGCACTTGAGATGTCTGAAAGAGATCAGTGTTATTCTGAAAAGATGGACACAATTCTTCAGGTATGGAAATAGCTACATTTCACTACAGTTTACCCATTTAACTCACTTTAGGGTTGGGGCTCTGTAGATTTTACACTACTCCAAAATTAAGTCCCTGAAGTTGTTTCTGTGAGCACCTACAGAAATTAAAAGGACATTTTCAAACAATTCCTAAACATTTGGCCTCAGTCTCTGAGAAGATCTGAGGGTGGGAACAGGAAAGGATTATGGCTGAATCCTGGAAATATTTTATCTCCCAAAATGTAGACAAAGGGTCTGTGCAAATGCTGACACAGCCTAGAAAGGGATGAGGATCATCTTTTAGCACCTTGGAGCCCTTGTCAGAGTGGAGTGTGAGGCTGCTTAGCACCAAGGGAGCAGATGTCCAGATCTCTAGGAGAAAATGTGATTTCCAGCCCCTTCCAAGTCTAAGCACTACAAACCAGCCCCTCTGTCAGTGCAGGTGGCTGATGAAAGTCCATATTACCTCTCTTCAGGTCTCTGAGCCTTCCTGGAGAACAGGGAGGTTGTCCCAAAGGCAGCAAGTTCCATGGTGTTTGTGTCATTCAGTGTGACTGTATGGAACCTAGTTGCTCAGAACTATTAACATTGACTGGCACCGAATCTAGAAGAGGTGGTGGTGAGAAGGCAGGAAGAAGAATGGATGCACTCAACATGTCTCTTGGAAGAGCTGAAGTAGAAAGAAGCAACTTGGATCCACAGCTTATCATAACTGATCCTGTATCTTTTTATGCCCTGTCTTAGACCAAACAAGTATTTTGGACTGAATGTTTGGCTTGTAAATCAGTGCAGCCCTCAGCCAGGGTCAGCCAAGGCAGGTTTTGTTTCTGGAAATGGGAAAGGCATGCTCTGCCTCTCCAAAGACTTCTCTACAGCTGTCACTCATGGTGGAGGGAAGGAGCACCAGGCAGTACACATTGTTTGAATAGCTTTTGTACTGTCAACAGCTGCTGGTTTCTGTTCATGGTCAATAGACTGCCAGACCTTGTATATTTTGGGTCTGCATTTGCCCCTACTCTGACTCTGTTGGACTCTCAGGCAGTGGATCTGGCTCTGCCCACAAGCCTTTGGAGTCAGGGGAATTCTGTTCCCAAACCATCCAAGAAGTGGAGCAATAATCAAACAGAATAATCTTCCTTGTGTGCACCTCTCCTTCTTAGAAAGCAACCACTTTGTGCTTCTCTAGGATTGCTCACCACTGAGCCCTGTCCTGTCCTGTTTTCAGGGCCTGTGCTTGGAGCTTGTTTGTCCATATTTGCAAAGCTCAGGCTGAATTTAAGTCTTCTAAATTTCACACCCGTTAGTAAAACAGAAACAAAAAGTTTGACAGAACTTTCCCCTCCCTTTCCACCCTGGTCTGCAGGGGAAGGCTACTTCTTCCCTATGTTTGTATATGTGCTTAGCTGGCAATAACAATGCTGAGCAGACTCAGAGCAGAGTTGTGGATGGAGTTGCACTGAAGTACACCCTGCATTATCAAATAACAAAATTTTCTATTAAGGTCACTTTGTCCGTGGAAGAAATTTGGAAACCCTTCATCCAATCTCACACAGTCACGTAACTATGCTACCATCTCAAGAACAAGAGATTTTCCTGGTTTTTAGTCACCTGGAGACACACACCAGACGGAAGAGGCATGCCCCACTACTGAGCCATATGCTGCCACACTCTTGTCCTCAATCCTGCAAAACCAAATAATATTCAGGCATTTCTGAAGAACATGAAGCACCTTTCTGAGGCAACCCATTTATTTGGAGATCTGTCTATTTGACGTTTTGTCTTGTCCCTTCAGCTCCTCATGTCCCAAACTCCTGCATCTCTAATAAGCCCTGTCACATGCAGAACTGAAGCCCAAGCCCAGTTTTCATGGAGTTACATAGCAGACAACTGCAGTTTGCTTTGACTTTATCAGCACCTTAAAACCTGAGAGAACATGAAGTAAGTCTCAGGCAGCTTATGCGATTGTTCCAGTATAAACTGGGATGATCATTTCCATACAGAGCAGAACAGGTTTGATTTGCTTTGACAAGGCTCTTTCCAATGCAAGTGGCTTTATCTTTCTAAACTTAACAGAATGAGACTGACAAAGCATTTGTCTTGAACTAGGGTTTTCTGAAAACATCTGGGCCTTTATTTCAATTGTGCTTCCTTGTTGAACAAGAAGCTTTGTTCAGCAAGCAGAGACATAGTAAATAAACGAGCTCTAGTCAAGAGGATACTGGTTGGAGTGTGGTCAAGCCTCAGGCCAGTCTGGTGCAGGTGCAGAGGAGGCAGGTTTTGGCTCTAGACAGCCAGCTGCGAATTTTCTGACACCCCCCATGCTGAGAGCATCTAGGGCAGTGGAGGATGACAGGACCTGCAGAAGACAGCTCCTGTTGCTCTCCTCTCAGCTGTCATGGGGGCTGCAGGCTCTACAGATCATAAACATACTAGGTGCAGAGACTAGCATAATGGGCGAGTGTCAGATGCCCCTTCTGCTCCTGTTCTAAGCAGTAGTCAGCCACAGGCAGATGCTGGGCTTTTTCCCCAGGTATTGGCATGTACTATATGGTATCAATCATATGTAAGATGTTTTCAGAAAAGCAGTCTCCTGGAGGAAGCTTTTCACCTAGGGCAGGAACACTTCTGATTCTGTGTCTGTTTGGTCCACACAATGTCACCTATGGATTGCACGGGGTATAAAGCTACAGGGCATCATGTTTCCCATCTGCTTTCTATTCCTGAGCCTAACAGCTTTCTCCCTGACCCACACATCCCAGGGAGGATGCAGCTATGACAGTGCAGGTGCAGTGAACAAACTCCTGACCCCCAAAGATGACAACAGATAGACAGGGACATGCAGGTGAGGGGCTTAGGAAGATGATAAAGAGGGTGGTGTCTGCCTGCTCTACTAGACTTTTACTGTCTCCCTTTTACTTGAACACTTAGATGGTTGCAGCTTGTTTGTTACTTCACAAATAACCAAAAGCATAAAACACAAATCCAGGTTGTGCTTTGCCAGGTCTTCTGGTGAAGCACATTACAGATGGGACTTTTAGAAATGTAGGGGGACTGTGCCTTTGAGGCTTCTTTCTGCATGACAAGATGCAGAAAACAATATTTGATTATACCACAAATGCAGTAAGAAAACTCTATCTTTGTGATCTCTGGAGACCAGACTTGTTGCCAGTTCTAAGCAGTCCTCTGCCAGGAGCCTTGCTAGGCAGGGATGCTGAAGAAGCAAGTAGCTCCAACCCCTGACCAACACCTGCCAGGAAGGAGGTGTCTGAGGAGCTGGAAATGGGATTCCTGTATTTTGGTAATGGAGGAGACCCAATAAGTGAATGCAACTGCCACCTTTTGTTGGGAGGAGGTGTTCAAAAGTGCTGTCTCTTCATCATCTAGCCTAAGCCAGGCCTCTGTGCTGGCAGTGGCAGATTTTAAAACCAAATAATTTTGTTTACAAACATAGTTATACAGTAAAGTGTGCAAGACCTGGCAACATCGCCAGCATATTTCTTATAAAACTCAAATAAAATCAGTGAGACAGTTTCAGTGTATCATCTGAAAAACCTGCCTTAGCCCCATCTGGTATTTCAAAACAGCATCTCTGAGTACTTATAGCTGTGGGTCTTCCTGCAGGACCTCCCCTCCCAGCAGCATCCCACTAAAGTGCAGGAGGAAGAGCAGCACCATTCACCATGTCCTCTGAGCAAGGCAGTGGCACGGACAGGCAGCCAGCCACCTCCTCATCTGTTGCTAAGGGAACATGGGGAGATGAGCTATAATTATATCAATAAAAGTGTAAGAGACAGAGAGAGAGAGAGTTGTGGAATGAGCATTTATGACGGTTTTGTCTTTATTTTTATTTCATTTATTGCTTTGTAAATCACCAACAGAAGGCATCCAATACATTTCACGTGTTGGCAGATGACTCAAATATACACGGGGCCTTTTGTGCAGAACCATCAACAACTTCCCAAAAAACAATGGGATGAGAAAAAGTGGTAAACCAAAAAATTTATCCCAGTCGCCAGCACCTCCCCAGATGAAACACACAGAATCAGAGCAGTTAAGAAAAAGGGGGAGAAGGGAGGGAAAGTTCAAGGAATATGACATTATTTAAGGCTAAGTTGCACCCTGAGGAAGTGATGTCCCCAGCTCTGAACATCACCTTGCGTAGCTTTGCAGAGGGAATCACGCTGCTTCAGCTAGGGTTTTCCTAGGGAGGAAACCTCTTGGGATGACAAAACAGCTGGAGGTGTTCTTGCACCCTCCACCCCTCTGTGAGAGCCCATTGTTCAGTGCAGGCAACCCATCCTGCCCTGGTTATGGGAGCCTGGCACAGTCTCACACCGTGGCCCTGGCTGGCTCTTAGGCCTAGGGGAACAATTGGATCACACCACTGTGCTTCGACCTGCTGCTGTCTCACCAGGGAATGCAGCACAGACTTCCACTTCCCTAAATAAAAAAATTCTCAATGTTTTAAATCACTATTCAACAGTCTTTCCAACAACATGCTTATCCTTTGACCTAAACCACACCCTTTCTGAAAGAATACAGCCTGTTACTGTAAATCTTACCCTTCTGAACCACTTAATGCAAGTTATAGGGAGATGTTCAATCCAGAGTCACTCCCATATGGGTAGGTGCCTGGATTAGTAGTACAGTAGCAAAGAACGTGCTAAAAGGAAGGGGGGAAAAAAGGGCAAGAGAAGTTAGAAGGTAATTACAGATATTTAACAATTAGCGGGTTCAGTAGGAGCTGCTGACTTCAAAGGCATTGCACCTTACAAAGCAGTGGTGTGATCTGCACCTCACTAGGGACAAAGAAGCACTTCAGCGTTTGAAAGCCAAGCACAATCTCTCACTGTATTTGTAACTGCAGAGGAACCACCAACCACAGTGATTATTCCTTGTGCTCAGAAGTAGACTGAGTCAGGTCATGCTGTTCACATGGCCTGAGCTCTGCTTCAGCCCTGACTGTGTTCAGGGTCAGCCTTGAACAGTGAGTCTTCTCTGTGCATCAAAAGGCAAGGCCCGTAGGGTCCACCAAACTGATGGACTGGCATATATATTTCTTTTCATAAATTCTTTGTCTCCTCTACATTGTTATAATGTATGTACTTTATCAGTCAGAGTGGTCTGGAAAAATAAAAAATAAGTACCCCCCCCAATGATAATATGCAACACCTATAGTTCAGTAGTCCAGATCAAATCTCAGATCAACAGACACAGCCCTGCTGATCTCACTCAAATTATAGATGGCCCTCCAGTGTTGCTGTATGGCTATGTGCTCACTATAGGCATATGTGCCTGCCATCACTACATGAAACTAAAAAGGGCAAATTCAGCTCTGCTCTAACTCTGCCAAACCAGGCAGCACACAGCAGCAAGGAATCTGGCCCTACATGGCTACACTCCACAAGAGCCAGGGTGCTTACTATGTTTCTCTTACTGTCAAACACATGCATTCACACACACATGCATTACTTAATTACTGACCTTAATGAAACATGTCAGTACAATGCAGTTCTCACAAATTCCTTTTAACTTACCCATGCTGAATGCTTGGGGTGAAGCTGTTTTAAACTGTGCATAATTTCATATATGACATTCCCAAGAAACACTATGCGTTTTAAATAATATGAACTGGGCCAGAGAGTTAATGAAGTTAAACGAGGCTGGCAAATGATAGTGAACTGGACATGATTTAGCAAATATGTCCTGAAAGGACAATATTTATGAAGGCAGACATCTAGCTACATGTCCTGTAGGGAAGCTTTCTGCAAACAGATGACTGTGGTTCTCAGGATTTCAGCTATCAATCATGCTTCTTGAAAAAAAGACCTTTCCCCTCTGAACAATCCCTCTACACTTTCCACCCTAAACTTTCCCTTCTCAGCATGCAGGGAATTAAAGATTCCTGTGAAAACTAATGCAAGATCCACAGGAAAAAGAAACAAATTTCTTTTGCCTCATTCGTCATCTCGGAGACTGTACAATTCACATTCACTCAAGTACACATGAAATCACCTCTTTTCTCTGACAAACCCTGCTTCTCTCCCACTGGTCCCCAACTTCCATGTTTTTTACAGATCACTAATCTCTCAGAGCCCTTAGTTCTGGTAGGGAGCCCAGATCTCACCTGAGTATTCACCGGCTTTTTTCCACATGGATTTGACTTTTCCACATAGATTTGACTTTTCCACATGAGGCTGCTCAGAGTAAAAGGAGCGGCCCATGGCTGCAGCACATGAAATTTCATCCTGGAGCCAGACCAAGTCCTGGGTGAGGCAGTTTTTGCTGGCAGCTGGAGAAAATCTTCATCCAGGTGGTTTTTGTGAGCAAGTGCCTATGCCACTCTGCACACCCAGTGCTCAGCAAAGTGGGATCTGTGGACTTCAGGTTTCAGGAGTGCCTCATGTCCCCTAAAATAACTGTAAGGGGACTGTAAGCAAAGAAATCTTTGTCAGGGCACCAAGGCATAGACCAATGCCTGGAGTGGTGTCCATCTAAGTGTAATGCTGACCCAGGCATGAGGAACACTGGTATAGAGGGGGGCTGCAGTGAGGACATCTCTCCTTGCACCCCAGGTAAGAGTGATTGTTCAGGAATGCAGAACTCTACATAGGAAAACACATTAAGGTGTTTTTATTGTTTTATCTGTATGTAAAGCCTTCTTGTGCTCGCTAGAATAAAGAGCAGCTGGGACTATTTGCTTTACTCACCACAGTCTTTGAGATCGATTGTCTGATGCATCATTCATCACTGAAACAAGGATGATAAACCTAGAATAACCTCTTAGGTGGTGATGGGAGTTGTGGTTAAGGTTATTGTATCTTCCTTCTCAGATCAGTTCTGAATATATAGGGGGAAAAAACCCTACATTTTCCAGTGTGACATTTACAGCTATATCTAAAGGTCACTGGAAATAATTAAAGTCTTTGCCTTGATCTCATAGATTTTCTAAAATAAAAGGCCAACAACTGTATCTCATAGGCTCACATCTTCTCATCAAGTATTTCTACTGTCTATCTTCCCAGCTATAAATACAATTCAATGTGCTAAATAGAGACTGGTTTTAGGTATCTTGAGTCACTTTGAGCAAAACAAAGGAAATCAATTGAGAAGAGTCATGGAGGAGAACAGATCAGTGATGGACTATTCTCTCAGAGCTAAGAAGCATCCCTGCCTGAGCTGGAAACAAGTGTTGTCCAGGATGGCCCTTTCCAACAGTTCTTCCAGTTGTATTTATCAGACAAGGGGAGAAATATTAGATATTATTTCCTTTGGAGAGAAATGGAAGTTGCAACTGCATTTGTTCATTTATCTGCAAGGATAATAACAATGGAAGTGATACAGGAACCTTGGCAGATGCAGAGAGCGATCGAACAGAGGAGTAGCTGTATACCTGACACAAGCACACTTCTGAAGAGGGCAATTTCTGATCTTTTGAGTCAATACTCCAAGAAAAAGGACAGCTAAACAATGACAAAGAAATTAAATAATTCTAACCTCTCTGAAACAACCCTCTCTAAGCTGTCTTTCATATCCCACCAATCAAGGCCTCTGAACCAGTAAATCATCCTGTGCTAAATTTTGGGTTCTCCTGCTCAGGAAATGTTTATGCTTCTGATCAGTCTACTAGAACAAAACAGTTTTTTTGAAAGTCAGCTTAACATGATGACTTTTTAGACTACTAGAAAATGTTCACCATTCAATGTTTCTGTTTCCAGGTACGGGCAGTCAACAGATGCGGGGCACCACTTGGTTATGAGCTAAGCAGAGTAACTGTGTTACAGGAAAACAGAAAAATGCTTACCATTAGTGATCTCCTGTACAAAGTGATTTGCTTCTTTGTATAGGTAATTTTAAGCATTTGTTCCTATATAACCTTGAGGTATTGCTTTCAAAATCTCCTGCAGTACAGAAGAGGTGAAAAGGGGCTGCCCTTATAAATCTGCACTTCACTGCTCTGAATATAACTGCACTCATCCTCTGTGTGACACTGTGTTCTGGTAGAGAGGTCTTGGATCCATTCATCTCCCTGGATCCAGTGACATCAAAGGGTGAACCCCCACTGGGGTGAGGTGGCTTTTGAGCAGTAGTGGCCCTGTCACACAGTGTGCAAGTGCATCTTTGTGATACGCACCCATGGGCATGAGCTACTAATTATTTCTAGACCTCAAAGACCCAGCCTGTATGCTTTTGGCACGACTAACCACCCTTGTCCACCCACTTCCTACCCCTGCAGTACATTCATTCTAGAATTCAGGTTGTTAACAACTGTGTTTGATACATGCTAATTTACCAGAAGTCAAACTTAAACAGCTACTGACCCACCATGATGCACATGTCAGAGACTCACAGATGGAGAAGGCAATGTCTACTGCATGCTTGAATGCATCGCAGCTTCCATTTTGAGGCAGGGCAGTCCCGCCCCCATGGCTCTCCCATGTCAGACAACACTGCTTTTGTTCCAGACAGAGGCACGCTCAACTGGCAGTGGCAAGAAAAAACTGAAGACCAATACTGGGTATATATTATATATTTACAGACTGTACCAATGATTGTTTACATACACACACAATACGCATCCCATTATTCATAAAGCACTGCATCCATCTGGTAAAAAAAATCCCTCTAATTTTTGGAAAAAAGTATTATTTTCTTTGCTTTTTTCCTCTGCAGCAGCTCAGACAGACAGAAAGTGGATGACTGTTCTTATGAGGAGAATGAAAGATCCTTTCTTACATCCTTATTCCCTAAAACTGCTTAGAGGCAGAGTTAAGCCATCTCAAAGGCTGGCAGTTAAGATTGCTCCTTTGGAAGCTGTGGTGTCTCCTCATTGTTTTGCTGTATTTACCTCCAGGTTTTTGAAAAACCCCGTGTTGATATAGTAGTATACGCATTAAATGCCAAATAAATAGTGGAGGAAGCCAGATAAAGTAATTTACACTAGAAAACCAGCTTTCCTTCATAATGCTGGAGCATCTGTCAGAGAGAGAGAGAGACCAATTAAAAAAGCAGGAACTTCTTCTATGGTAGTTCTGGACCCAGGAGTTATTTATTGCACTTCCAAAGGTGGATGAGAATTACCATTATTTCCAGTTATTTCCAAATGATTGTAATTGTACATGCCTTAGGAGAAGGCAGGTTTTCATGCATTACCTAACCTGGTCTGTACCTTCCTGTCCACAGCAGGCTGAGCAGGAGTGCTTCTTGGCATCCCAGGCTTGGGTCACAACATCATTACAGAAATACTGCTCGGACAATATTGCTATCAAACTGTATGCTCATTAATTAAGAGGTATTTTTTTGAAGAATGAACAAAACACAAAAATAGGCAAGTCTCTCTAAAGGGCATTAAGGGCTCTAGAGCAAGTACATACAACTTCTAGACATATACACACATATATATATGTACCTGTGTATACACTAGGTATATCCTGTATACCTGGAGGAGTTAGATAAGAATGTCAGTAAGCAAATGCTAAACAAAACCAGATGAAAAAAATGTCCAGTCATACTCACATGTAGAGAGAAGTTGACCAGCCCCAGAAGAAAGACAAGGAATAATGTTTGCCTTGAGGTGCATCAGGCTTTCCAGCCTCTGCCATGCATGTGGCCTCCCGGGCTGGAGAGCAAAGCTGTGTCAGAATGGATATAACACTGCAGTGCTGCCAAGAGGATTCAGGCATTCAAGACCCAGAACAGGACCATGGGACTATCTAGACCCTTCTTTTTCCCTAGTTCAGAAAAAAAATATAAACACCAATGCCTCCATGGACCATTAGTGCCAAACTTTTGCCTCTCCCTGGATGTACTGAGGAAATCAATCTCCACAAGGTGATTTCACTTGAATTTCCCCCCTCATCCTTCCTGAAGGTGAATCACGAGACGGCGATTTGGCCTTACGTGTTTTTCCTAGAGATTATGTAGCCGAGTGACTCGCAGATGAGTGGGAACTTGGGGAATCCTGGTTCCATGTTTAGCTCTTGACTCAATACCAGACCTTGAGGGAGTCACTTGACCTTCATGGAGAGTGCTCAGCCTTGGTGGAAAATGTGGAGAGAAAAACACAGAACATTGCTCTTGCTGAAAACCGGGAAACCTGCTTTTCTGGGTGGAGAACAGCTGTATATTTCTGTTAAAACAAAATGTGGTTCATCAGACGCATCAGACTGCTATCACACTAAATCCTTTATTAATTTAATCATTAAGGAGGCTGTCTCTTGTTTTATAGTCACTAGATGTAGAAGGGGTTGTTTGTTTACAGAAAGGAATATAAGTGTGCTAATTGCAAATAAAAGTCCTTCTGCTCCTAAGAGTACTTTCTCACTGTCCTGTTTGTGTGTTTAGAAGACAAGATGCATCTTTCTCTCATCAAGTATCACTCCATGAAAATAAGAAAAAAGAAAAAAAAATCCCCACAGCTAAATTGTTCACGTTAGAATGGTTACCACAATTGCCTTTAAATGCAATACACTTTTGCTGATTAGTTTGCACACGACCAAAACAAGAGGGTAAATAAACACTTATTGAGGGCGTTATTTTGCTGTGCAGTAATTGCTGTTCATTAGAACTATTGTGGTTGAGGTATACATCAACTGAATTGCATTTCTTTTTACTGAGAAAATAGGAAAATGTAATTTATTTCTGTACAAGATCCACTAAAGATAGCACAATCTCAGAGTTTCCATCAAGAGTCAAGTGGATTCAAACACATTTTGGCATTCCAGCAGCCCCCTCCCACATTTAAGCTGCTATTCCCATGTGCCTGTTACTAAATATAGCAGTAGCTCTTCAGATTGACAGGAGAGTTCCTGATCCCAGCTCCTGGGCTTTGCTCCATACACTCCTAATATGGTAGAGCAGTGCAGCCAAGGGAGTGCGTGGGGAGGACTCAGGAGGGTAAACTGGGTCCAAAGCATTGTCCCTCCCCACATATGGGAAACTGAGCAGCAGCAGCCACAGAGAAACTGTGATTTAACCTTTTGCTGTCTTGACTCCAGATTAGCTGTCAGCAAAGCCAACTGGCTTTTCATGAAAGTGCACAACTGTGCAACACCAAATGATGCCAAACTTCAGTTGACACCAGCACCAAGTATTCCCACTTGTGCCCAATCTCTCACAGCAGCAAACCAGGATACAGAAATGTCTGGTTTGGGCAAGAAAGAACAAAATGCTGACAGTGCTCATAAATGGACATATAAAGCAACATGTGGTCATTTTAGTCACCCTCCCCATCCTAGTTTTATGAGCAAGACAAAGCTTGTAGGCAGTGCTGTCTTGCACATCTCTGCAGGACATTGAGCTGTGGAGACCATGGAGACAGAGCCTGAGAGATTATTTCAGAGAGCAACAGTTAATTTCATCTACAAATATTTGCCAATGTTTTTATTACTAATTTTAAAATCTTTCCTGCATGACTGTATGAATTTAGCAGGAGTCCCTGAAGCCACAGATCCTGGAACTCAGTCAACAGAGCTGCAAGGAAGAAATTCACCCCTTTGCAGAGGGTCAGCAGGTTGGCTTGGAAAAAAACATACAAATGAGGGACAGGTCTTTTGATGTCCCTCATCCTCACAATAAGCATTTTTGCTCCAAAGCCCATACTCCAAAGCCCCAGACATCTCTGCTCCCTTTGCCATCTATCTGCAGACATCAGGGAGCTCTGAGAATATGCCATTTGGGACTTTCAGCTGCAGGCAGTCATTTCCCAAACCATAAAAGCACCCTCTGGGCATGCAACAGAAGCTCTCATTTACACACAACTCTTTGGAGGTTTATAGGCAAATATACTTTATAAGTCTGTACTGCACCAAGGCCAGCTGAAACAGAATTCATGATGGAAAAGGTATGGAGAAGGAAACTTTAAAGCAGCAGCAAATTGTAATCACTTACCAGTACAAAAGTGGGGAGGAGAAGAAGGAAGAACTTCTTTGGCACAAAACTTACTGTTTAGAAATGTATCATTTGTAGCACATTGCATCCATTCTTAAATGGTTATGAATACCTCTCATTCCTTTTTATTGATGGCAGGTGAGGAAACAATGCACAGAAAAAGGAAACTATTTTTTCACATTGCAAGGTAGGAATCCAAACATCCCAAATTCTAGAATCTTTGGAAAAAGAACACCTTTAGCAAAGTCTAATGCTCAAGGAAGCATTTATATCTTGAAAACATTTCTATCTTTGTGGCTGCTGTGGGTGGATAAGCTCCTGTAACTCTGGTAGGTAAAGGCAGATGGAAAATCCCTGCAGGAATGTCTTGCAGTATGTTAAAGCTCCACTGAAGCTTATGGCAGAGTTTTCTTTTTTTTTTCTTTTTTTCTTTTTTTTTTTTCCCCCTGTGTTTCATTTCCACTATCAGTGGTGCATGAAGGAAGCTAAAACTGCAGATAGAGGTTCCTGTTGCTCAGGTTCCCTTGGTACTGAAAGTGATAAATACACATTATTTATAGTTAGAATAAGCCAGTAGCTACCATGTGTGTTTCTACCACTATAAATTGAATAAATAGATTGCCCTACACCACCCTGTTAAGCCCCACTGCAACAAACTCCTCTTTACACATTGATCCAATGTACCAGCTAGTGTTCATCAACAATAAATCAAAAGTGTGATCTAGAATATCTGTCTTCAGAACGTAAACTGAAGTGGGCCACCAGAAAAAAGGTAGAGATTAGAGGCATCACTCTGAAACTACTCTACCAGTGGCTCTTGGAAATGCTGACTGAGGGAAGATAATCACCCCATCTCCTTCAGTGTAGTTTAGGTATGCATTTAAGCAATTCAGAACATCTAAGTTGGACAATGTGATCATCCCCTCACACACAATGTTTTGTTGATCACCATCTCAGCCAACTTCATTCATTGTGCTGTACATCATTTTTTCTTTTCATTCAAATGTCTCTTTACTCAGGATTACTAGCATGTCAGAAAAGCCTAACTTCATATATCTGTATAAACTGCATACATAGATACATAATTTCATGTCAAAGGCAAATTTTTGGTTTTGAATGTTTATCTTCTTTAGATATGAGCTCTAAAAATAGAAAAATCAGTTCAATATACTTTCGGAATGTTTAAGCAGAAACTTTGAGTTTCCAAGCATTTCTTTTCATTCTTGCTTCCCCAAAATTCAAGTGAAGCAATTAAAAAAAAAAAAAAAAGAGGCAAAACCCCCCCAACCCAACAAACAGAAGTGATGAAATAAAGCAGTGGTGCCAAATCCAGGCTTTCTACAAAAAAAGTGTAATTTAAGTATCAGCCTGCTACATTTGTTTCCAGGTCCCAGATTTTTGTTGTTGACTATTTCAAATTGTTACTGGGAGCTGCCCATGCCCCATAATGGCATTGTTGAGGTAGATTAGGTAGAACAGACTCCAGAAGCAGGGGGATGCTGCTGATGTCCTCTGTGTGGCCAAGCAGGCTCCAGATTCTCTGCTAGAGAAAGCCTCACCAGGCACGTCACAGACAGCTGCCAAGGCAGTTCCCTGCAATACTCTAACCAGAAGGTGAGACCAGGAAAACTCAGGGTCCATCCTGTTGCTTGTTGTGTTGGAAGATACTGCCGGGAAAGTTCCCTAGAGGGGAAGATAAAAACCAGCAGTTTTGGAAAATACTCAAAAATAGCCAAACTCATTGGCAAAGGTAGACACAGTTGGGCTGTGACAGTGCAGTCACAACTTGCAACTGCTTCTTGGGTTGCTCTTCTTGTCCACCTCCTCGCACCTCACACCTCCTCGTCAGGCTGTCTGCCGGCTGATTTCCATCCAGCCCTCTGTCTTGTCCAGGTTCAGGGACAAAAAAAAAAAAGAGAAATTGCACCATCTGGATCTGCTGAAAAAAAGTCATGGAGCAGAATGTCACCAGCATGCTGATGGCACAGCAGCCAAAGCACAGCTGCCACGTGAAAGCTCAGCAAGAGCTGTGACAGAGTGGGTCTGGTGGGATGCACCTCTCAGTTCAATGAGATGGGAAAAACCAAGCTAATGATCAAATCTTGCCAGTTCCTGTCAACAGAGGCACTGGGACTCTCTGATCAGCTTCTTTCAAAGTTGTTGGCAGAAGAAGCAAAGCTAGCAGTGCCATTTTGACTTAATCCACCATTTGTAGCAAGAAGTCCTGCTCAGAGAGCAGTAACACCTCTAAGTCCTAAACATGATTGTGGGAAGACAGAAGCAACAGCTGAACCCTGAGCTGTGGCTCCACAGCCCCTCTTGAGCAGGAAGCCTTGCACTGAATCAGTAATTAGAGGCTGATCATGACATCTGAAGGAGGTGGTGGTGATTGCTTAACCATACTTCTGTAGACAGCTACAGTTCTCACCTACAACAGACCAAGGCATTCACAGTTCTCTCTTTCCTCGTAATGCACTCACCTTGCAGCTTCCAGATCCCCTCACATCTCCATAAGCAACATAAAGCAGATACTGGTATCAGTGTGGCCAGGGAAACATGCAGCTTGGCACAAGCTAAATACCTGATGCTTTACCCACCTTTCCAAGCACTTGAGCCTACTAGATAAAAGCTGAGTTGGGCAGCTCTCCACAGGGTCTCTGCAAGAAAGACAAGCACCAGGCCACTGTTTGTGAAACTGATGAATATTTTTACCTTTTAATTCCATTTCATTCCTACAGTTGGGCATAAAAAGTATCCTATGCAGAGGAGTCCCAGGGGGAGTGAAGACCTGAATACACAAACTCATGCATTTGGAAGTACTGGCTGGCTTTTTCTATATCAGATACAGGCTATCCTTGAAAATTAAGGTGATTCATCTCAATTCATTCTATACTAAGATATTTTAAAAACACTCATTGGCCCTGCATCATACAGACACTTAACAAAGGCACATCATTATTCTTTGTAACATACAGCACTCCTTGCCTCTTACTGGCCTCCTGGCTTAACTCCTAGAAGTTTTATGTTCTCTAATGTTAGATAAATAACATATTTGGTCATTCTTCTTTTAAATCCTGAACCTTAAATTACAGCAATATAATCTAAATTAAGAAAGAGATTTGTAAGGACTTTCTTACACTGACACAAAAAGCACTCCTTGGCCAGTCTTGGATGTGAGAAATCATCCTAACAGATAGATGTGAAGCCTGGCAGGTAACTTTTATGCATTAGGGACTTCCAGAGGGTGTTAGGGCAAATGAGCGACATTAGAGATAATTCCATCTATCTGGTTCTAGGCAGGAAAGATTTAACTATTATCAATCTGTATAATCTCCCAGAGATATGTGTTTAGGATGTCTTAGTCCCTCAGTTGTTCTGAATATGGAAGATTTTCGGTTTCCAAATGCTCTTTCTACCCCTTCATATGAGCTGAGCCTTCTTACAGATATGGAATAGCATATAAATACTGAGATAAAAATCCACAGCCCACCTATGAGGCTGGATACTGTGACACTCATCAGCTCAGGTCTGTCCTGCGTGGAGTACCATGGAGCATTATGAAGGCCATGGAACTTGCCCAAGGTGGTGGCCAAGCTCTTTCTGTGTCAGCCTTTGCAGGGAACTCCCTCTCAGGGCATGAGGCACATCTGGTCTGGCATGATGAGACCCCATGCCAGTGCTGGCAACACCATGGGGAAGGATGGGTACAGGGAGGGCAGTTTTTTAACAAACAGAACAATTACACTGACTACAGGAAATGCAGATGTTGCCAGCAAGCTCAAACACTTTGTGAATAAAGCGTGAAGCTTCCTATTGTATTATTTATAACCTGCAGGCTGTAATGAGAGGTTGCTCAATCTGGGGAGTGAAAGAACGTGGAGAAATCCAGTAAGAGACCTGGACAGATGAGTTCAGGTGGAGAGTCACAAGGCAGCAAGAGACAGGAAAGGAGAAGGAATGGTAGCTAAGGAAGCTTCAAAGCTGCAGGTTTAGTTGTATGATGGCTGAGAGGGGAAAGGAATTGCTTTAGCACGTTCTCAGCCCTATCCCAAGAAAGGTTTTACTTTCTTTCCCCAGATGATTTGGACCGAAATCAACTTTCTGTTGCCTACAGTATTCCTTGCTCTTTCCATTCTCATATCCCTGACATACATGGACAGCCACTACTTCTACATTTACACCTCCATTTCTGAGCAATACTTACCCTGAATATGTGTGCTCCAGTGACTTTAGCAGCTCCACCACGTCTCTGCCCTCCCTGTGGTAGCTGGTTTCACATCCTGCACAAGCAGGTCAGGTTCCTCTATTTTGTTGCCTAGGTGCCTGGTGTTTTGTTGTGTGCAAACATTCCCATTGTTTCTTTGCGATCACAGCTGAGCTTGGGCAATAAAAATGCAGTTGACATGGAAAACTGTTAATTTAGTTTGCAAATATTTGATGTGATTGATGAGGGTAGATAATCCCAATAGAAAAAAAAAAGATGCCAGTTTGCCTTGTTACCATCTTAGGGATAAGTAGTTCCCTACACTTACAGCTGGCGGCTGGCAGTTTCACTTCTGGCATTCACAAATGTAGAGAAATCCAATGCATTTACTGACAAGGCTCAGCTGGGGGAGGCTGCGCTGACAGGCACATAACCTCATATCCGATCACTCCAATTTCAGGCTTCAGGGCCATGAATGGAGTAGCTCAGGGAGTTGTATTTAATGTACACACAACCAGGAACTGACCTGCGAGCACATGTGTGTGTTCAGTGCTGCGTCACTGCTCTGTTACAACCACTTAAAATACTTTCAGAGGTTGAAGTCTGCCAATTTACACTTGACAGACATGGCAGCTTGAGCAGGTCCATTCTGGTCTGTCTTTATTCCTTTCTCATCTTAAGGGTTAGCAACAAAATGAAGTCCTTCTGTCTTTTGTATCCTATTGCTACTAGAACTCTTAACAACCATCAGGCTATTTTTTTATGCCTGTGCTCATTCTACAGCTGCATCATGTTTGTGGGAGAAGCCTCAGGAACACATACACCTTGGTAGGGGGTAGGGAAATCATGGCACTAGGCAGTAGACATTTTCCTTCCTGTACCTGCTGCCAGGCTTCATTTTCATCATGGAAAAAAACAGCTGTTGGAGACCAGGAAGCAACAATCTGATTTGTTCAAACTTTCACCCTCTGTGGCAGGTCCCCTTTCCCCCACTCCCAGAGTACCATCAGTTCAAAACCTGCCCAGTAATGAAGTCCACCACAACAGCTGACTGAACACGGCACCTTCCCCACTACAGAGACTCTATAATGCTATTTTGGGGCAAAAAGCAGCAGATCAGATTTGTCTCTCTCACAGACTTCGAAACAGAGTGTCTACAAACAGACTCTGCTTTTTATTAAAAGGAGTGCAGAACTGTATGCTTTTTGCTGGAAGAACTTATTCTGCATTCTTGTGTTCAGAGGGAAGACAAGTAGCTGCTCTACGTATGTCATCTGTAGAGTATTGCTGTATGGCACCAGCAATAGTGCAGCAGAAAAACAAACAAACAAACACCCCCCCCCCCAAACAACCCTACAGAAAACAAACAAACAAACAAACAAAAACCAAAAACCACTATAGCTGGCTGGTAGGATCTTTCCAACAAAGAAACTCCCAAGGTCAAATATCTGTTTCTTACTTGTGGCAAGATTTTTCTGTCTGAAATGTAATGTTCAGATTTTTCATTTTTAAACTTCATTCAAAGGTAAACCTTTTCATGGCTGGTTTTTTTTCTGTAAAAAAGCCCAACCCACTTTTTGCTTATGCTTATGGACCTATATAGCTTTCATGACCATCACAACTAACTTTTCCTTCAGAAAGAGAGTAAACAAACCAGCTGACATTTATTATGGTGAACTTGAAAGTGGCTTTAATAAAAGTCACTTTGAGATAAGCTTAAAGCATTGGTATAAATACCAGTGATGCAACTGAACGAAAAATAAAGCAACATGGGATTTTTGCTTGTTTTATACTTCTCCCTGAAGAGAACTGGTATGAATGCAGCACTCTGCTATACCAAGCTACAGATATGACATTTATCAGATGTAATAAGTTTCCTCTTACCATATGCAAAAATCCCAACACAACTGGGGCTCTTAGGACCAGAACACTATTTTTAATCTGTTTCAGAAGATGAATCAGTGTAATTGTATATCAGCAAAGGTAAATTATCACTTTAACTAGAAATTTTAGCTTTATTTGGTTCAGTTTTAAAAGTACCCGCTCATGTGTTTTTCACAGTGTGGCACGAACCTATTAAAATTGTTTTCCACAGACTATGCAAGCTGTCTGTTTCACACAAAAAATGGGCAAAAGCAACTTAAATTGGCACTATATCCACTAGTTACAAGAACAAAAAAAAAAATCAGTAATTTGTTGAAGATTGGCTCAGGAAATGACAGGCAGGTTAGAAAAACTGTATTGCAGACATGGAGGCCTTTTCTAGATGGCAGCTGGATAAAGCTTAAATTAAAAACTAGCTAAGCATAAGCTGGAGTCCAAGATCAAATGGGAGTAAAAAAATTAGAGTATTGGTCTAGCAGGTTAATATTATATTTAATTCAGACCAAGATGCAATGACTGGTTAAGGAGATGGATAACTGTGAATTTGAGGTCAATACAAAACCAGATACAAATAGTAAGGATAATGATACTCAAATATCCTTTAGAGAGTGTCACACAGCCCAGATACAACCCCCATGTCAGTCCTTAGGCCGGGACCTCTAATGGGTCCCCAACAACCACTCGATCCTAGACCTCATGTGGACCTGAGGCTCCTCAAGATACTGAGTCACACAAGTCCTTGTGCAAGGAGAATACAGACTGACATACACAGAAGAGATACCTCTGTGGGTAAAATTCTCTTTCAGATTTTGTAGATAGCATTTCAGCTGCTGGTAAAAGTTGGTGAGGCCCCAGTAAAGTAAACACATGAGCACTATGCTTTGAAATCACAGATTCTTTGTTTGCATTATGTATATAAATGAGTGTTGTGTTGAACCAGTCCTTCAGTTCTTGGAAATTTGCTTTCCCTGAAATAATGCAATTTCCTTTCATCTCCCCTTTTGCAGAGTTGTCCTTTCAATGAGCAATTTTGAGGGCACCAGATTTCAGGTATGATGGCATGTAGTAAACACACACGCACACTCCAACACTTTACTCACAGACCTGGGTTTCCTTCCGATAGTAACAACCCAGAATAAAACAACACTTTGTTTGGTAAATAGCAAAAAGTAGCACAAGGGTGTAAAGATCTAGGGGGAAAAAAAAATCCCATTTTTGAATATTATGACAGGACAATTCCATCAATTTTGAAGTGGAACTTTTCAAGGACGAGCTCTAACACGAGTCTTGTGCAGAGAGTACTTTTTGGGTATCTGGACACTTTTGCATTAGGGTAAAGGGAAACCTTCAGGAAAAGCTTCTGAACACCTGCAGAAAGCTTAAGGACATACAGTCACCTGGTGACAGGCTCCTTCTACCTGGCTCACTCCATGCACCACACATTGCCAGCAGTGCTAAGCTATTTTACCTGCATGGTTTTATATGGCAATTAAAATGAGCTCTTCTTTTGCATGGGCTGGAAACCTGCTTGCTTTGCAGAGCAGTTATGTCCCTGTCAGTCAACTCCCAGCACCTCTCCACAACCCCCTGCCACAGTAGGGCAGCGAAATTTAGTGCAGAGAGGGAGGCCTGCTGTGCTGGGCGGATAAGGGGTGCTGCTGGGGACAGTGCTACCACAGTGAGCCTGCAGCACAGCCTGTGCCATAGACAACCCATACAGCAAATAGTGGGGCACCCACAGTGCCCAGGGCTTTGTTTTTCCTCCCTGTTTTTATTATTTTTTTTTTTAATTTCAAGGGAAAATTAGTCACTCCAGTCCCTCACTAATGGATACATTGTACTGGAATACAATAATCTGTTTTCTTGCTTCTTCGCATTGTGCTGCCATTCCCTGGGTGGGAAGAGAAGAGGAGGTCCTCTTTACCACAAACAAAGCCTCTTTTAAAACAATTTAAAAAGAGATTGCAATTAAAAAAAACCAATTGAGAAAGAACTGGTCTGTTCTTCTTTAAAGCCTGGGCTAATACCACTGAAAGTAGATCTGGACACAACTCTGGGAATCTTTTTAGCAGAAATACTTTCTAGGATGTTAAAAGAGAATAGCCCAAAATGTCAGTTGTTTGTTGGTTTGGGTTTGGTTTTGCTTTTTTTTTCTCAAAGGGTTCCACTTATGATGAAAACACTTTGAAAGAAAATCTTCAACTCCCCTAGTCAGCTTTTCAATTCTAGACAGCTTTATCCCATACAACACAACTACTTCTTGCTGTTTATATCACAGTAATTTTGGCTAACAGATGCAGGCTCTGAAGTGAAGCAAGCTCAGATGAAGCTTCTTGCAGACAGCGCAATTATGTCTTCAGTGATCTTGATCCTGACACAGATTTTCAGGCTTAAATAGTCACTTCAGCATTCATTTCACTCAGCCTTTATCCAGGTGCCGTTTCTAGCTGGGCGTAGTCCTTATTTCCAAAGCATGCAGTTGTAAAAGCTTGAGCACAACTGAGCTGGTAGTTTGTGCTCCCTAAAAACTGAACATTTCCTTGTGTTCAGGAACAAGCACACAAGACACTTCAGTAATATTTAAAGCAGCAAAAAATCAGCAGGAAATTCATGCTTATGTTGCTCTCACCACTGACCCTCAGCATCCAAACCTGTCCTTGCTCATTTTTTATACCACTATCTGTACTCTGCTGGGGGCTACTGAGTTTGAGGACTACTCATCCTGCCCTGAATCTGCCCTTGTTGAGCTGCTGTGTGTCCCTCTCACAACCACTGTCAGAGGTTTTCCAGGTCTGGTGGGACAGACGGTGCTGGCCAAGGCACTGCAGTGAGCAGCATCCCTGCAGATGGCATTCCTGATGATGGCATCCCTGCCGATGGTATCCCTGCTGATGATATTGCTGCTGATGGTAACCCTGTGGCACTTGGCCAGGACCATGTCTTGAAGGAGCAGGCAGGATCTCATGCACACAGATCAATGAGCAGTTCCAGTACAGCAGTGACACATGCCCCGCCAAAGAGCTGTAATGTAAGTACCTCTCCCCACCAGTGAATTACATTAACCACCTGGGGCCCTGGCATCCAGCAGGGCAGAGGCTGTGTGCTCCCATGGGGATTTGTGCTGCCCAGGTCTCCCCAAGTGGGTCCTGAGGGGTGGGTGCTGGCACTGTGCCCTGAGCTGCACCACTGCAAATATCATCACCTAGCCTTAAATCCACACATTTGAGGAAATGTGACAAATTGATGTTTAACTGACCTTTCTCTGAGGACACTTATAAATATGTAATGCACGACAGCCTGACAGAAAATAGAGTATATATGTCAGGGTTGCAGACTAGCTGCATGATCACACTGACGCGTGTCACCTTTCCCTTATTCCCTCCTTTCCTTCTCCCGTCTCTGCTGTGCACCAAACATCTCCACGTTCTGTATCAGAAATGCCGATGTCCCTTTCATGGACCAATTTTCTCCCTCCCCTTTGCTCTTGCTGGTGCCCCTCAGAATGGTGTGGTACTCACAACTGATCAGACTGGGAGAGGTTTGGAAATGGGATTTTTCACAGAACCATAGACTCAGAGAATGGTTTGGGTTGGAAGGGTCCTTAAAGATAATCTCGTTCTGGCCTCCCTGACATGGAAACCCATGGAGGGTTTTCCTCCTGCAACATCCCCAAAAGAAGGGCTTCAAAAATATGAATCACTCCCATTTCCTCCTCTCTGACCCTCCTGAGCAGAAAAATCACAAATGAGTAGGGAACAAGCCACCAGAACTTCTATGAATGCACTGGCACAGGCTGGTAGCTGATTTATATGCTAGTACCTGCACTTTGCTGAGTTCACATGGATTTGATGATTTATGGTGAACTTCAACTTGAGTATAAATGCAAGGTAAGCCACCAGTCACCCTTTTA
The DNA here is from genome assembly GCA_033439905.1 of Ceryle rudis. Lineage (NCBI taxonomy): Eukaryota > Metazoa > Chordata > Aves > Coraciiformes > Cerylidae > Ceryle > Ceryle rudis. The sequence goes on along the minus strand of JAAGNO010003433.1, from coordinate 39,181 downwards.
ATGAGTGATGAATTACACGTTATTCCTTTTGTATCCCCTCATTTTACCCAATATTAATAGTAAAATGACACTAAGAAAGGCATTTAATTGAGTGGCTTTATCTTAAAGATCACTGGAGATGGACAAACACTAAATAAAAGTTTGTGTCATTGTTTAGTAATGGCTTTCAGAATGTAGGGGAAACCCTCTTGAGGCTGAGTCTTCCCCTGCAAGTTACTATTTATAGCCTGCTCTACACATGGTCTTGCAAGCCTGCCATTAAATGTTGTGAAAGACAGGCAGTGCTAAGCAACAGAGAGGACAACACACAGGGAGCCAGCCCCTAGGTTGGAATCAGCTTTGAGCTATGAACTCAACCTTTCCAGCTTTCGAGGAGCTCTGAATTTCCTCAAAGATTAGTAACCAAGCATTCTTCTTAAAATGGCTTAGAGCTAGCAAAGTTCAATTGTGGAGGTCTTTGATGCCAAAACAGAGCTTTCCCTCCCATCCACAGCTGTGCATGCAAAAGATGATAAATTAAATTAGCTATTGTTTCTCCGACTGTTTGCTGGGACTAAGAGTGTGTTTTTGAAAAAAACTCTGGGATTTAACAATGAAACAGAGCCAACCCCATTTTAATATTTTTATACATAAACTGAAAACAGGAATTCAACTTCCATTTGTGCATTGTTCCCTCCCTACTCCCATACCAATTAATGAATATACATCAACTAGCTGAACAATCTGTTGTCCAAGGCTCTGGATTTTTGGCTTAGTGCTGATGTGCTTGGCACCAGTCACACTAATTTAGAAGTTATTTGTATGTTCTAGCTTGCCATTATTCCATTATTTCTTTTAAGTGAAATCTCAAACAATTATCAATGCTCCAAGGAGAGGCTTGATTGCTTTAAAAATCTGACTGAATAATAGAAAAACAGTGAGACTGTTGCATCTTGAAGAGAAGAGCTCACGATGTCTTTGCCCAGGCTTGTTTTCCCAGAAAGAAAGTGCAGAGTGAAGCTGCTGAAGTGGACAGTTCATTCTTCCTTGCCAGGTTCCTGGGCTCTCCACTACCTCTGGCAGAGGGGATGTGGAAAGTACAAAGAAGGAAGCATCAGCTTTGCTATTTCAACTCAGAGTCCCTGGAGACTCAGCAAATCAGTACTACAAGTCAAAGGCCTGCCTCAGGGTACAGAAGAGCAAGAAAACCACAGTGAAAAGGTTCTTTAGTAAGAACAAACATCAAGGTAACCAAAAACTGCAGTAGTCTGGTGCTGATGGAGTCAGTGTTCACTGCTCTCCAGCAACAAGTCCCTGCAGTAGGAGGGTTGTAAAGCAAATGAAGGTGTCTCTGAATTTTTGGGAGGGTGAAGGAAGCTGGGGGGGTGGCAATGAAGCCATATTACTCCATCCAATCTCCAGGAGGATCCCACACCTACCACGAACCTGCTAGTATCACCCTGTCCAGTTTTCTTCTGCATCTAGGATACAAACAGTCCTTCACTTACATTCTTGGCAGGAGGACTTGCTTCATAAGCAAGTGTTTAAAGAGAATAAGCAGATGCTCCCCTCCTTCAGTGCATAACAACAGCAAATGGCATAATCAGGGGCTGATTACAAGACTGATTTCCGCTCTGTAATTTAAGACGTGGAGCAGGTAATGGCGTGTACTGCACACCAGCTCGCGTGCTGCTCATTCCAAGCCATAACCTCAGCTCCTTCAAGGCAAGGCTTTTTCAACAGCATTTTTCATTTCTGAGCAAGTTCTCTAAAGGCTGTGAGAGGCGGAATAATGTCCTTATTCCGGTTGCAACAAAATGCATGTTCTGAACACGTAATCCATAGTTCACAGTCTGAGAAGATCAGAAACCCAGGAGGACTAGGCAATTTTGCAGGATCCATTGTGAAAACGTCAGCGACCGCACAGTTTGTTCCAGTGGTAATAAGCTCAAACAGGGTGTTTAAACATAGCGATCTAATCACCCAAATGATAACCCTCATTATATTGTGTAAACTGTATCACAAGCTAAACTATAGAAGGAAAAGAAAGGGTATCAAAAAAGAAAGATAAGCAAAGCTGTATTTTAAACACCATTCTGAGCAAAGAAATGCAAAAGACAAGGAGCAGTTTCAATGGGAAGTACCTGAGGTCACTGAATAGAAATAATAAAATATAACCTGAGCACAACACAGCTCTGGCACAGTAAATCAAGCAGAGGCTCAACATTTTTGAAGATTATCAAACCACACTAAACAGCCAGCTCATCCCTGGAGTGTCACCAGCATGCTTAGCACAGCCCAGCAGAGGGACTTCCATGAAATGCACAGGAGCTGCTGTAAGGAGCAGAAATTCATTGCTTACAACCAGGCAGAGAGGTTGAGAGGTGCTAATCTTACTGTGCAACCTGAGACATATGCAAAGATAAATAAATGCTACTTAGAAAGAAAAGTTTGGGGGGGTTGTTGTATTTTTAAATATATAGGTCTTCAGCAGTTTAGGACCCACTCCACTGAGCTTTACCTTCATTCTTCACTTTCCAATTACAAAGGATTTTAGCAAAGTGCTTTGCCCTTTAGCAAATGTATTTCCCTCGTCATGGAAGGAGCAGCATGGTATCTATGTCTCTGGCCTGTGTTCTGTTTGCATCTTCTGCTTGTTCCTTCCACCACAACCTAATATTCAGACCATCTCTTACAGTTACTTCTTCTTTCTGCATAACTTCAAAGCCATTTCCCCTCATCCTAACAGATTTTCACCTCTTCCACACTCTTGACTGCTACTGCCTCCTCCTCTCTGGCAACTGTTCTGGAAACATTGTTGTCTTTTCCTTTAACATCATGACCACCACAAGCGTAACAAATAATAAATATAAGAAATATTGCTGATAGGACCATTTTTACTATACATCCTTCCTGACCCCTTGAAGTCACCCCATTGATTTCACCTTCTACCACATCAAACACCAGTTTTCTGTCTTACCTCTCAAAACCCCTTGGGATACAATTCCTGCATGTCATCTCATTTAGAGATGGTTACTCCATCACCACGAGCATCCTCAGTCACCTGAACCTCCATTTCTCCCACAACCCCATGCTTGCCCTCTCTCCCTTCTGCCCATACCATTGGCAAAATCTCTTTCAGCATTCATGGAAGCAACTTTCACCCACCCACCTCAAATCTTACTTTCCCCACAAACTACCCAGGAGAAACAATCTGAGGAAGGATGGTCATGCAGCGAGCTGGCACTTCCACTCCCACGAGAGGAAAAGAGGGTTCACGCTGCCCCTCTTCCTGCTTCCTTTCGTTTTGCACATTGCAAGTACTTGAAAACTGAGACTATAATTTTCTACACATAACACTGCACAACGAGACTGCCATGACTGGCTTCAGGTAAGAACCACTAAGTGAAAATATTACTAAGTAGCACATTTCTAGTAATGAGACTTATGAAAAAACTTCTCCTTGCCTTTTACAACATCTTGTTACCTGGATCTAATTCATATAAATAATTTATATTTCTTTTAACTAGAGTTTGTGAAAGACTTCATAATTTGGAATATCAACCAGCGCTGCCATGTGATGATGACATATGTGTGTATGCTCATGTATATACACATAAAGACCTTCAATGTTTAAACTTGCAGATTCTCTTATTAAAAAATAAAACCAGTTTTTAATAAAGATTTCTCATTAGAAATCATCAAGTTCATGCATTGATTTTAATATTTAAAGCAACTGTGACCTTTTATAGGCTTACTCAAGGGCTTATTACATTTTTCCATCCAAAATGAAATTGCTTTAATTTATGGTTTCTTGTTGTTATAAAGATGAGGAATGTCAGGGTGCAGTCAATTGTAATACAGCAGAATGCAATAAATACGGTTTAGTGCAGAGGCTGACTGAAGTGACCCACAGATCCAGAGCACTGAATGAAAGCAAGCATTTTCAAACAGAAAGAATAACAACTAGCAGAAGTCTTTCAGTAAGTGAAAGAATCAGGGAAGATGCACTCTTGAGTATTGAACTTCCCTCTTTATCACCCTCCAGAAAGCTATAAGGGAAGAGGAAGGGCAAAGGCTTTTATCTCAGGGTATGCTGTGGGAGCAGTATGACAGGATGCACATACCACCAGTTTGAGCAAGCTTTATGGACACCCCGGTATCAGCATGCCCCAGGTGTGTTTGTGTCAGCATTAGCCAATTAATGCATGCACTGAGGTGTTTAATTACATTTGCAAAAATGGTTTGCCAATTATTTTCCTTTAAATGCAATTTGGTTTCCTCTTTCTTTCAAACCGGAGGATCCTAGCAGATCTGAGGCAGCCTAGCAGAAAGGCAGCCACCCTTCTGTCTGTGTTTTGGCAGAATTTTGCTGACACATTCCTGCAAAACTTTTTTGTTTTCCTGCAACACTGCTGAGTGGCTCTAACAAACAGGCAGCTTCTTGCTCTCCTTGCTACTGACCATGTACCCAGATCCCTATTGAAATACAGAGGGAACATATACTCATTTGAAAGAAGGGACCGTGATTCTTTCTGGCTACTCGTGAGGAACCTCTCTCATGTCCCCAGAGAAGTCTTCACTGTTGCAGGGAGCAGGCTGGCCTCGAGCGATACCTTGACCTCACCTCTGGCTCTTGCTGTCAGTGTAGCAGCTGAAGCCTCCTTCAGCCAGAGGGAACAGTTTCACTGCAGATTTCCAGGGCTGGATAGCTGCAAGCATATCTGTTTACTGAATTCTAATAATCTCCATGTGTTATGCAGCTTGACTATCTAACGTCAGTACTAATCCAGCACAGAAGATAATAACTTGAAAAGAGCCACCCACGCTAAATCTAACAATCAGAAATTCACCTCTTCTTCCATTTTACAAGCACAATCCCATATTTTAAAAATCTCATCTGTCTATTAGGATATTTGCCACATTCTGTATTCGTTCCCATGGCTGCTGAGTGCTCACTTATCAAAGCAGTTGTCTGTAAAGTGATAAAGAGATACCCATTTAATTCTGACCTTTAAAGAAAGGGGGAAAAATGCTTAAGGGGCAGACTGGATTGCCAACAGGACAGAGAGCTTTCGCCCTTTGGTCCACCATCTAAAATGAGTAGCTTGCGGAGGTCTTTGGTGAACTCAATCAAATCAGCAGCAGACAGCTGTCTGGGCTGCACCAGGCATATCGCAGTAGCTGTGAAGGGGCTGTAATTCACCTCTCACTGGCCTCTTCAGGGGAGGGACTGCTCCAAACTGAGCTGAGGCTCTTCAGCTTAGCTGGGCTGCACCTTTATTGAAAGGGGGCTGAGAGGGTCCAGTGAGTAGCTGGAAGGTAACAGCCTCTGAAAAAATGCAGAGTTGGGGCTTTTGCACTTACTTTCCAGAGCTCAGCCTAGGGATCAAAGAAGATCACAAAGAGAGCCTATGTGAAGGGTCATAGCAATAAACAAGCTATTGCCAGAATTGTTAATGCCTTCTTCCATTTCAAAGCATGAAGATTAATTTCTTCCTTACACCTATGATATAATTTTGCAGTGCTCAGCACTCTGTGGGGACTGCTGATATATAAATAACTAATTAGATAAGGATCCATTTATCTGAGAAAGCCACAGTCTTCTGAAGGCAGGCTCACAGCAGTGCAGAGACTGTATGAATTGTATAATGTGCTCCTGGCTTTTGAAGGAAAGCCAGGCCAAGTCCTGTATCGCTTTGTTGACTGAAGGCATACTTTTCCAAAAAAATCAAAGCGTAAGTTGGATTCCCAAGTCTGTGTTTAAGCTTCAGAAGTGCAGCTGGATTTTCAACCTACCAACACCCTTGAAGTCAGCGTATGTTCCAAATATGCTGGAAGTCAGGCCAGTTATGTAGGAGCCAAGGTCTGGCAGCATGTCCAAGGTGTCCAGAATGCTCTTCAGTGTTTCAGAGGCATGCAGGAAGCCTTAGCTAAAAACCCAAGACATGGGCAACCATGGTGATTTTCTTCCCTTTTCTAATACAAAAAAACCATTTCAGTGAAAACAGTGCTCTGACCTTCTCATGACCTTGTTGCCCTGAGGACTGTCCATCTCTTCTGATGATCAGCATATAAGTTTTGGTTTCTGGTTTAGACTTGGTTAAGTTTTAGACTTGTCCCTGGGACTTTAAATACAGAGGGTGGGAAAGGGAATACATGGAAAAGCATTAGCTAAAGTAAAGAACTAGATGACAACTCTGGCAGCTACCAAGCAAGATTAGACATATATTTATTTGTCAGAGAAGGTTTGTTTTTTTCCAAAAAAACCTCCAAACAAACTAGACTTGAGAAAGCCTACCTCCAATGAGATGTCCTCCCTGTTGTCAGAAAACATTACACTGAGTAAGGGGAAAAAATCCCTCTACTTCCAAGAAGTTATTTCTTACTGAGAAAAAAATTGCTCTGGTCATATTTGTGGATTGAAGGTTGACAAGGCAGCAGCAATCTCTCACTGGCCTTTAAAGATAGGTCTATGACAACAGGAATGCCTGAAATCAAGGCCAGTTTCTGTCTCTGTCTCAGTCCTTAGTGATGATCAAAGGGCATTAGACCCCAAGGATACATGTCCAGAGAGGTTTTTAAAAGGATCCAGAGGTGGGTAAGTGTCTCCAGTCAACCTAAAAAGATCTCTTTTCATGTTGGTAACATCAGGTTTGGGATGGGACACCCTTCTGCAAAGGGCAAGAAGCAGAGAGACATCCTGCACCTTGAGTGCGAAAAGCCTGTGCTATCAGAGCTTGCCCTAAGCAACTGTTCAGGCTCAGAGCCTTATGGTGAGAGGTATCTAGAAAAGCAGATGAAAATCTCTCTGGCCAGCCTCAATTTATTCTGGATAAGAAGTTTATCCCTGATGGATTTACTTTTTTTCTATAGAGACACCAAACACTCAGATGTCCCCAGATGTCTGGTGTAGTGCAGTGGCTGTTGGCACACTACCTTCTCATATCTCTTGAATATTTCCTACAGGATTTTTTTAAATTTATAAGATATGCTACCATGATGAGAGTGTCCCATCCATTGTGGTTCCTGCATCACTGCAGGACACTAATAGCTGTCCAGGGCAGTCTGAAAGCACCACATGTGTCCAGATGGTTAAGGTGAAAATATTGAGATAAACTTTGGTCCAAGAAGGCAGGTCCACCCTACAATAAACTGCAAGGTGAAGTGTTCAGTAGTTAAAATGGGCCAGGATCTGATGGTGTGTTATTCCTGGCACTCCTCAGAAGAGCAAACAAGAATACCCGTGCTTTGCAGAAGGTGGGCTCATGGGTAGATGGGTTTCACACCAGGACTGCAACTGCTCTGTTCCCTTCACTGCACAGAGGTGCGTGTGATGTGATGGGGAGCATATTGCCAACACCATGCTAGTTTAGGACTAGCGCTGGGCCTAACGGAGGAGACAGATGGGCTGGGAAAAGGGGCCATATTGCAGAGCACTGGTTTGGCAGCAGCCACTGGAGATTTGTGAGTGCAGAAAGCCAGTCTCTGGTGTTCACAGAAGGTGCTGGAATGACTGCACTGGCAAAAGGCACTCCTCTCCTTAGCAAGAGATTAAACTCAGGGCAGACACCAACAAAGCACTGGTGGCTGCTGGCAAGTATCCTTTAAGCCTGTCTGGAAAGACCGCTGTTGGCCATGAAGAGGATGTTTTTGTCTGTCCTTTCAGCCCTTATCTTCTTCATTCAGTCTTCTAGAAAGACTGACAAGCTGTTCAAATGACCTTGGCAGCTCTGTGACATAGGTGCCATTACTGGACTGAGAAGAACGACTGATTTCAAATAGTCCAACTAGCCCTACAGTTAAAGAAATTCCAGTTTCACTGGTACAAACACAACAGATGGAGCTTGATGTCACACTGCATTAAGGTCTTTCATGCAGCAAGTTTATCCAGACAGTGGACAGGAGTTGCAACAAAAGAAATTCCAGTTAGGCATTAGGAAAAAATAATCACCAGTAAGATGAAGAAACACTGAACTAGGTGTCCAGAGAGGCTGTTGAGTCTCCATCCTTGAAGATATTCAAAACCCAACCAAACACAGCCCTGAGCAATATGATCTAAGTTAGCACAGCTCTGAGAAGGACACTGGCTCAGATGATCTCCCAAGGTCCCATCCAACCTAAACCATTCTGTGATCCTGTAATTTTTCAATAATTTTGTAAAGACTCATGATAAAATTACTCAGGCTTAAAGTAGACAGCTTGGGGATACTGGGGCTTTCCTTTTGATAGGCTCAGCATTAGAGAACAGTTATCCAACCCAAAGGCAGTTATGTGAAGAGAAGGTCCTAGAAAGCTATTTTCTCCTGAACGGTTGAAAGATGATGTCAGAGTGAATTTTGGCGTTTTAAATAGACCTCTTAAACAGATGTGTCTGTTTTCAGAATCCATCCAGGCTGGTCCATCCTTTGCTCGACTGTACAGTCCTGGAGAACCAGAAGGGCAAATCAGAGCCTGGGACATGCACCATGAATGATGCCAAATCAGTGTGGCAGTGCTCAAGCAGCACCCTATGGAGGACAGGCTGTAGAGCCACTGAGTGTGGGGGTGGGGGCAGTGGGTTGATGCAAGGCAGGCTGTGGAGTGGGAGCCTCCTCTCCTTCTTGCCATTGGAGGCCAAGGCAGATGAAGCATACCACTGAGCTCCACATTTCTGCAGGGGCAGGGAAAGGGTACTATGCCATGAAGAAGTAGATGCAGGACACCATAACACAGGCAGAAATGCAGAGCACACAGCTGTGTTGAAGCCTTTGTGTGGTTCTTTCCAAACCAAGTTCTGTTCTGTATTGCTTTTAATATCTCAGAGATAAGACTTGAGTTCACTGGGAATGGCTGAATAAAAAGCACCAGCTCCATGGAACTGTGGTAAAACAAATACAAGTTATGCCAGATGGGAGAATCAAGAATTATCATTTTTTAAAATGCACTATTACAGAGCGTAGATGCTGATGGGACAGTGCCTTCAGTCACATAGGTCACTGCCTCTCATTAAAAAGGTGAATAAGAAGGAGAGGGTCCCCAAAAGAGGAAGTTACCTCAGTTATTACTTTTGGAATGCTGAGATAAGACCTCCATGTGAGTGGAAATTTAACAAGCCACTCAACAGAACAGGGAGTACCCCTCCAAGTCCCTCTCTGAAGTGTCTGCTTGTCACAAAATTTGACCAAGCACAAACTCTGCCAAAATGTGGTTACCCAGAACCTCTGGAAAATCAGCATCATGAACTATTTAGTTTGGAGAAGAGCTGAGGGAATATGAAACAGGCACCGATTTCTGCCATTTTCCACAATAAAGGGAGATGGGGAAGTGAGGGGGTGGGAATTCTCCATACGATAGGGAAACATAGTAAGGTTGTTTTAAAAACCTATGTACATCTTGACCTGATTTCTCTTGCCGTTTTCAAAGGTGCTATTTTAATTAAAAAAAAAAAAAAAAAGAAGAGGACAATTGGCTCAAACCTTTGCACACAAACATGACAACTTGCAGTCACAGAGGAATATTCATGCAGAAAGCACTGCAAAATACTACTTGGTTTTGACCAGAGGGATTTTCTTATGCCCACTGCCCATTTTTCTCCCCTCCTCATGGCAAATACTTCACACCTCGAAATCTAAGGATGAGCATTGCAAATGTTATAACAATGCATGTGAAATTATATACAGGTCTCACAGAGTTACAGTCACTAAATGCCTTGATTACAAAACACAGCATGAACAGTCCCTAGATGATGAAATCCATTCCAGCAGATCTGTGCCAGAAGGATAGCTGGGACCTTGATCCAAGCAGTTAAAGCAAACCACAACATTATTTTACTGCACTCACCACCCTCAAAAGATTCAGTTCAGTTGCTAAAATGATTGCAGTGCTCAGAGGGTAAGAGAATATTTTTTATTCTCCAGTTAAGGAGTCGTAAAAACAAAAGCTGCTCTGTGCCACTGTGTCATATATTTCTCCAATTCCACTTATTAATATATTCATTAAACTGTATAAATCTTAAATTATATCAACTTACGAAGCAGATTTGCAGTTCACTTATTAAAAATTGATTTGATGAATTAACTGAAGAAAACTGACTTCACTTTGTGGTATTCCTAGAAGCTTGTTTCCTTTTAATATCTTCAGAAAGCAAGACATGAACATAAGTAGGAAATCACACCAACAAAAGGTCATAAATTTGGGGGGGGTTGGGGTTTCTTGTTATTGACATTGGATTCATGTTGTCATGAGTATATCTACCTATAAGAAGGCCTGAGCTTGGTGAAAAAAAACTTTGTCAGATATATTCTGGCATGAAAATTCAATAGTTCTGTACTTTCAATAAGTCCAAGAGGGATACTGTTTTATTGGTGATGACTTTATAATATTTTAAAACACTCCTAATGCAAAAGTATCAAGTCATATTGCAAAAACACAGTTATATAAAATGTACAACATTCAGTGGAATAATTGTGCTGCATTTTACATATGATAGTAATGAGCAGCTAGATATCAGAATGATTGAAAATGTGTCCAATATTGCTGCTTGCCAGCAGATAATTATATTCCATGAGGGTTTTTTTGTACTAGCCTATCATCAAAACATCTATAAAAACTCTTTAACACCTTCCATGTTTTTTCTTTCCCTTTTCTTATCCTCTCCTGTGAGAGAATTATATTCACTTTCCACTGCTTTGTCCCAATGACAATTATTTTAATGACTTCCGCTGCTGTTTCACATCTTTCCCTATTTTTGACACAGGCTGGTATGTACTTATATTAGAAAAGCCAAAGTCACTTGGGGTGACCTGCAATCAGGTCACCCAGTTGGTTTTGTCAGGACTCAGGGAAGCCAAAGGTAAGTCCTTGGGCTTGGAGCGTTGCAAGTGGAGCAAGTGGAGCCTGTCCAAGCTCTGTCACCCTGGAGCAGTGAACACCATGGACTCCAAAGCCGGTGGCAGTACTACAGAGATGAAGCAGGTAAGAGTAGTTGGATGTTACACAGTTATAGCTTCACTTGAAGTATTTTCTTTTCACATTAAAAATAAGCCCATGCTGTGCGTGGTATCTGTGGACAACTCCGATTTAACAGATAAATACTTAGAAAAGTTTGAGCATAAGACACTACAGTAATGCTTGTATTACTCTGAAATGCAATCTGAACTCCAAACTCTAGGCACTGACTACTTTGCAGAATGACTTGCAAAACCTCTGTGTATCAAACTACCCCTGGAGGACAAAAAAAAAGTAATGAAATGATGCTACTTGATGGTGATGTGGGTGTGTGTATTCAGGTCACCCAAGCCAGTGTGCTAGCACTTTGCATGGCACTCTAAGAACCTCACCCAGTTTCAGATAAAATGTTGCACTACATTGCAATGCTGGTTTTATTGGCTCATCTTTCAGAAGCAGCTGGAGACACTAAGAGAATCTGCAGTACAGTTAAAACTATTCGATTTCTAATAGAGTACTTTATTAGATCTTTCCTTATGGGAGTCCTATGTTAAGCATTTGAAATATAATGCATTGCCTTAGATAAATATGTAATAGGAATTGGGAGTTATTAATGCATCATAAAAAGTCTATTCCAGCAAGAGCAGTTACCTTGTTAAATAGGAATAGCAATCCTGAAGACTCAGTTATTTATATGCTTCTAATTTAGTTCCAATTCTAAATGAAAGTTTAATTATAATTGCACCTAATTCACCCAGAGGATGAAAGGGCACACTTAACAAAGGACATTCTGCCTTCATTAAATGATTACAAAGGCAACTAGGAATTCATGGTGTTTTACCATATTGTTCCAAATCCCAGGAGATTTGCATCAGATATGCTCCACAACATTTAAGGAAATCAATTCTGGAATCCCAGTAAATGAATCCATAAATTACACTTTAATATCTCAAAGTGCTGCTTTCCTCAGATGGAATTTGTCACTCCCAGGATCGATATGGAGAGTACAGGGTTAGGTGAGCTTTACAGAGAGCAAGCCGTGTGACTGCATCACCCTGCGATGTTTCAGCAGGTCACATTGCCAATGCGTTCGTATCTAAATGAGCAGACATCCCATTCTTGGAGTGGAGTCTAGATATAAAAAATTGCTACAGGATAATCCTCTGTTTCAGAGGAAATAATGGAAATTAATGTTAAACAAAATTGACAAATGCATGAGGAAAAGCAACACCCATAAACATGACTGAAGCACTTAACGTTTTGTAGAGTAACTGTTGTGGTCTCAGTCCACAAAAATCAAAATGAAAGCAGAAACAACTTTTTGAACAAATATCTGGCTCTGGAGAATTAAGACAAGCAAAATTTCCCTCCAGTAATGTCCAGGTATCAGCAGGTGGCTGGCTTGTTTAAACCCCACACAGGGAAAGGGTTTGTGGCATGCCTTTCTTTAACTACCCCGTCAGTGAAAGTAGAGCATTGCGAGGGATTTATTTGGCAGGAGTGTCAAGTTTTTTGATCGGAGCTTTCTTACTGGGACTGCAGACTGAAGTGCCTCACTTCATAGGCATTTTGTGTGGGTAGTAGATCTGGTGGGGGCAGTGGGACCTGCTGCCTTCTCTGCACCAACAATGAAAGTTGGACAGCTGACAGCAAGGGAGACCTATATAACAACATAAGATGAATCGTATGCTGCATCTAGGGAGTACCAGCACATATCCATATGTCTGGTCCTAACAGTGAAGAGCAGTGCTATATTTTCCCACTACAAGGGAAAGAAAGGAGAAAATATCCAGGGATGGAGTGGTAAAATTAGTTAAATCCTCAGTTTCTTTCTCTATTGTAGTTTTGTGGGTTAGTAAGAGCCACTCCAGAAGTAATCCATCGCTGCTGGGAATCCTACACGTGATACAATTTTTTTTTATAATATTACCTGCACATGTGGCAGGGGGTCCTGTTTGGAGGACAGCTGCCCCCAAGGGACCACGCCACAGGCCATACTTCCCTTTCCTCTGCCTCACACTTACCGTGGGAGCAGCTCTCTGCCTGCCATTGCTCACTCAAGCCCTTGCACAGAGTAAATCTCTTTCCCTCCTCTGACTCACACCCCTAACTTGTTTTGCTTCAGTGCATTTACAAGCTACAGTGCAGTGCCTGCTAGCCTGGGGGCTTGCTGGCCAAGCCAAAGCCAGGAGCAGGAGAGTGGCATAGGCTGTGCTCAGTCTTATGGCAGTGGGAGCAGCTTGGGGGGATCCCCTGCAACCTGACCCACACACTGCAAGGTCCTGCCATCACCCCATGCCCTATCAGGACTGCACTGTGATTTCTAACATTGTTCTTCAAAAGGTGAGTGAATTAATGGGGGCAGACAACAACAGACACCGCTGGGCACTGCAGGAGGTGGGCAAAGCATGGTGCTGGTGCTGCCCCATGGTATAAGAGCTGAAAGTTTCCATTCTTGATCCTCATGTACATCTGCAAAACTGTCGATCGGTACTAGGTTTATTGCACAAGAAAACATGAGAAGAGCTCACTTCTACATTCCCAGCAAGCCTCCTAAGCACTTGTGTAAGCACTCTGCTCTCACTCTGCTGCTTGCTGTCAAGAAACATGCTCTTCTTTGGCAACAGCAAGGGCCGTTGCACAGGGCTCAGCCTCCTTTTGCTTTCTGAAAAGCAGTGCAGCAGCTTTTCCTCCTTCCTTATTTTCTAGGCTATACCACCATGAAAATGGTGCCCATTGTTACAAGCATGTGCTTTACCTAGTGGATTAAAAGGAGTGATTTTGAAGCGTCCAGAGTAAAAGGGGTTGTTTGAATATTCCCACTGCAGAAACAGCCCAGACACGCCAGCATCTAGCCACTGGCCAGTCCTATCAGGGGTCATAGGGCATTTATTTATCATGTCATTGCTTCTTACCTGGATCTGGCAATTGCAGTGTAACTGACAGGAGAGGCAGGATTTTTTGTCTTAAAGGAAAAAAAAAAGCCCTAGAGTCTCTTGAGTTTTTTTTCAGCCTTCTTTAATGCTGCCTGCACCCAGCAAGATTTCAGTAGCAAGAGAGCATTACTCCTGTGATCAGCACAATTCACCAGGGTATCCTTCTCCTTATTTTTGGAAACTGGTTCACTACCACCTGTGCAACCTTCTTCCAAAAATCATAGCAAATCTTGGGCACATAAGAGACAACATTATGCTTTAACTTGTTATTGGATTGTAAAATGAGAAATGTCTCCCTGTGAAAAGGTGCAAGCAGGCAAGGGGAAAACAAAGTGAGAAAGCAGTAAACTCTCTGCCTTCACAAAGTTCACACACACACACAAAAAATGGACATTTTAAATGTTTTATTTTCTGATTCCCCCCATCCCATTATGTTCAAAAGAGATTTTCTTTGAGTTACTTAGGTAAATAGAAAAGAGAAGCAATAAAATGAGCTTTTTGCCATTGGCATCATGTACAGTGAGGTACCAGCCAGCCTCATGGATCTTTATAACAAGAGGTGATCCTTCCACTACACCTTTTTGCTTTAAAATAATTGAAGTAGTTAAAGTGTCTCTCCTTTTATTCTCATAGTAGCAGTCTGCAAGTGATTATACAGGAAAATAAAGTTGGTTGTTGGGATTTTTTTCTGGCTCTGGATAGGAATGAGATCTTAGATCTAAAGCACTATCAAAGTCCCTGGAAAAGAACATTTCCCAGAATTACGGAGCACAAAACTTACAGTGTGGAAAACACTTGGTATGTGAAAGCGAGCAGTTCTCAGGTATTGACAATACATGAATCCAGAATAGCACAAAACAAGGGCTACTCTCTGCAATGAAACAGACTAGCCTGGAGAAGCTATTCTGGGGAGAGTGAAGAGTACATGCCCAGACTTGGGGGCAGGCAATATCTCTTAAAGTCATCCTCCAGGAGACTAAATTTGGATACCCAAAATTAGAGGCAGCTTTTGAAAATATGAGCATGGGTGGAAAATTTTGCACTGCACATAAGCAACGTGTCATTTTCACAGGCTTTATAACAAATTACTCCTAAACCAGCATTTCTTCAAATACCACAAAAACATGTCTCTTCAGTCCAGATGAAGTTATTTGACTAGTCAGAGTTCACAAACTAAGGTAAACATAAAACCCAAATACAAACAGTTGCAGAATTATAGCCCAGTATGAGGAAAAATAATCACCTTGTGCTAGGCAGGCTCAAAAAGAGCTTCACCAAAACCTGTTATTAAAAGCAGTCCCAGAGAAACAGACCTTTAAGTTGCTCTGTTGAAGCATTGCTGTTTTTCCTCAGGGAACTTGGATCTGCATGGGGCATGACAGCTTTCCTCCTGCTGGAAAACCAGCCTCTGAGGGCATTTTTGGAGGTAGAACCCACACTGTGGGAAACCCAAAGCACCTCACATTGGGATGCAGCCCCAGAATGGCACCAGGTGATACAGGGCAACTGAGCCCATGGCACAGTCAGTGGGCAATGGCTTCAGCCTCCCTGTGGGTTAGTCCCTTGCAGATGTCACCTGCAGGAGCTGCAGTGATGTCCCCCACCTGTCCTTCCTACACAGACAGACAGCAGTAGCTTACTCACACACATGAAATATTGGGGGAGTTTAATTGGCTCCTAACTACAGCTTCTTCTGTGTGACCGTATGATATATACACTGTGTGACAGTATGGACCTGTCACAACTCACTCTACTGTTGAC
The DNA here is from genome assembly GCA_033439905.1 of Ceryle rudis. Taxonomy (NCBI): domain Eukaryota; kingdom Metazoa; phylum Chordata; class Aves; order Coraciiformes; family Cerylidae; genus Ceryle; species Ceryle rudis. The sequence goes on along the minus strand of JAAGNO010003433.1, from coordinate 23,576 downwards.
ACTACCCAGCATACCTCTGGCATTGTTTACCAGCAGCAGTTTCAGTTACTGACATTTCCTTAATTATCTTTTCTCTTTTTTGTTTCTTGTGTCTCTCTTACTTTGGTTCCAGGTAATAGGAACAATGTCATATTCTTAATTTACATTTAATTTGCCTGTAATTCCTCCCACTTAGTTTGTACAAAACCAGTCTGTCAATTCCTCCCTCAGAGAGTTAACACTCAGGCTTTCTTCAATTTCTTTTGACCCCTACTATAAAATTCATTTTGATGAATTATTTATGTCTGGAGCTCCCCAAGGAATTATCATTTGTATCTTCTATAGTTTCTGCCTGTCACCAGCTATTACCAGATTACATCAGCTGGACAGCAGCTGCCAGTATTCAAACCAGGTTCCTTCTCTGCCTTGGCTTTTTGCATCACCCTACAGATAGATAGAAACCAACCAGCTCCTGGAGAGAGTTACTTTATAAGACTGCTCCCTTGCCCATTTTGGAGTTAAAGTTGGTTTGATTTTATTTCCTAGTAATCTTGATATGAAAGACAGTAATAAAAAAAGAAAGGAAAGGAAAGGAAAGGAAAGGAAAGGAAAGGAAAGGAAAGGAAAGGAAAGGAAAGGAAAGGAAAG
>JAAGNO010003433.1:0-22849 GCA_033439905.1 Ceryle rudis | reverse complement strand
AAAGAAAAGAAAAGAAAAGAAAAGAAAAGAAAAGAAAAGAAAAGAAAAGAAAAGAAAAGAAAAGAAAAGAAAAGAATCTGTTACTTCTGTGCATTTAGGTGGGCAAATAATGCCAAAACAAAAATCTACCCCTGCCTCGGACCAGAATATGGTTCTGTCTGGCTGTGCTCACTGTCAAGTAGAAACAACTGTATTTTTCTAAACTGACTTAATTCAAATTATCAGCTTCAGGAAACAAATGTACACATGAGCTCCCCAAACCCTCCTTGAAAAATAAAGCAAAACCTTGTGTGTATTTACTTATCCAGCAATGGACCCTAGTTCTCATCTCCTCAGTCATTTATCCAAAGCCAGACCATAATAATACTGTCATATTTTCCAGACACTAGAAGAAGTGGGTTCTTATTGTTAGAGCAATTAAAAGCTTCACAGAAGCCCTTTGATCATGACTTATAATTGACCCTAACAATAATAAATGTTTATGTGTATTAAGCTAAACAGGCAATAAAATCTTCACAGGCTGGGAGTTTTAGTCAGATAAAACCTCTGTGTACAGAAAATCCACACGTAGACCTGTTTCATTTGTTTAACTGATTTATTTTCAGTGAATTTTCCATGTGTCTGAAAATGAAAGCTCTATGCAAAAGTTTTGCAGTGTTTTCAGTTTCACATTCAAATTGACTTCCTTTGGCTCCTTTCATTTTGACTCTATTTTCTCCCTTTCTCTAGGTTCCTGTGGCAAAATAAGTGAGTGTCAAAAATGGAACAGAAAAAATTGTAAAGCAAGGGAAGAAAAACAAAAGCACTTAAAAAGTCACACTTTTGACAATATTTCAAAGTAATACTCAAAATGTATTTGAAAAAATGGGGTTTTTTTCCAGCTTTAAAGCAGCCATCCATAACACTTTCTTGTCCTTCCATTCCCTATATTCTCATAGCTTGTCCAGGAAACTGTGCTGAAGTAAAACACTGAAACAATTCCAAGCAGAAGTCTTCTTTGCAAGAAAACTCCATTCTTCTGTACAGAAGGGAGCTCACTGTTAAACAGAATAAAAAGAATGGGCATTGAAGACTTACATTGAGGATTCCTCCCTCATCATCAATGTGGGCTTTTATTTTTGTTTTAGAGAAATCCTCACATTTGGGGTGCATGTTGCACAGAACAGGGGGTCAATACACTCTAAACATACTACCTTTGAAGACGTGCCTTCAAACCTTGACTTAACTCATTAGTTAATCCTACTGAATAAAGTGTGCAAGTTGGCACATCCAACCCCTCTCATCTGATGAGTGCCTTGTGAGTGACATAGAAGTGGGAATTGGCAGAGGCAGGGGCCAGCCCTTTCTCACAACCCATGGTAAGAGCAGGCCCCATAAAGTTCAGCCCCATTACTAGTTCTCCATAGGGACTAAATTCACCCCAGCAATTTTAAGTATTCCCCATTTTCCACAGATTCTGTACTATTACTATCTTCCTTTCTTTGTGCCTTTTTAAGAGAGTAAGAGTAGTGTGCCTGAGTGCCTGGTGTAAGGTATTTTGATGCAAGATGGTCAGGCATGGCACAACAATACCACCACATCAGGCTTGATGTCTCTCTGTGAAGTAACCCTAAAACAAGTGTGTAGAAAAACAGGAGTTTCCTTCAATCATACTATTTCACATGGTTTTGATAACACCGAAGACTCTGAACACTCAGAAAGCCTTTAGAAATATTGATACCTGTCCTAAAAATTCATTAGTCTAGAATTTAAATCTTTCTTTTTCTAACCTGTTCCTTTTAACTTCATAGGATTTGTTCTCCAGATTCAGGGTTTACAACATATTTCTTACCAGATATAGCTCTGAGACTGTAAACTTCTATTTCAGTAAAAGGTCAGAAAATGTAACTGCATAACAATTCTAGGAGTGAGAATTTGAGGAAAAACACCATTTGAAGTCATAAGAGCTGGCAGCTTAATAGTCAAAACATCTTTGCTATTTTTTTTTGGTGTAACAGCAACACCTTGATAAGTCAGTGTTGATTGAAGACAACAGCATCACATCCTGAAATGTAGCTTTGAAAAATTAATGCTGAATATGATTATTTTTTCTTACAGTCACATAATTTCTAATGTTTTCCTAAAAGCTCCAGCTTCTCAAATTACGTATACTCATGAGAGTCATGGGGTTTCATTTCTCATGATATGGCAATGGAAATCTGATAGAACAAAGTTAAGCAGTTAGATACCAGCCAAGAGAAATTTTGCTGTAACTTGCATGTCATCAGCTGTATGCAGCAGAAGGGAGGAGAGGTAGGGGAGCAGCCAAAGGACTGAGGAACAGCCCTGAGCTGCTGACATGACACAGAGGAAAAAAAATCCTCAGATGCACTGGGCGAAGTACCGCAGTGGGCAGGGAGAGGTATTTTTCATACTATACATAACCCTGGTGAGACCACAACCAGAAAGGCATCCGCAGTTCTAATGAAGCTGAACTCAAGCTACAACAGGTGCACAGACCTAGTAGGATGGGAATGGGGAGTCAGTTTTACGGATGAGACAAATATAGCTTAATAGGGTTAGCCTAGGAAAAGAAAGGCTGAGGGGGATATCATTACACTTTCTAAATACATGACCAAATAGCAGCAGAGCTGAAGAAGCATTCAAACTATAAGACAATGTTGACACAAGAACAAATAACATGAAAAAAAGTCAACTATTTGAGGCTAAAAGCACATTTCTAACCATCAGAGAAATGGTGGTTTGTAACAGTCTTCCAACAGCAGCAGTAGGTGCCAGTAAGCTAATTAATTTTATAGCAGAAAAATAGTGAATTTATGTAAGGGATTTTATGACATGGTATCTGCTGTAATAGTGGGTGTCCCTTAGGCTCTGTGCTCCTAGAAAGGTTCTGGTTGTCACGGTTGGAAGGTAGAAAATATGAAACTATGTAGAAGTTCTAATAGAAAATAGTTTCTAATAAAAAATATGTAAACTATGAAAGCTGAGATCCATAAAGGCAATTAAACAATAGTAAACAGGTAACTTAAATTGTTTTATCTCCTGAGTTTATGTGGTTTGAATCTGTTTTTTTTGCTCATGGCTCAAGCAATGATACCCAAGTCAAACACAGTAGAGAGTTGAATGAAATCCAGTGAGAGGAAAAAAGTGATCCCTTGTTTATCACTTATTGCCCTTCCCCTTGCACTGTGCTCCCTGTCACTCCAACCAGCTCATCTACAGAGAGTCTGGCTCATGAGGATTTCCTCAGCTTTGGCCAAAAGAGTTTATCTGCCCAGCACTGCCAGACCCACCTCAGCCAAGAGAAAACATAGAAAGTGGGACAGTGTCTTATCCTGGTCTCCTGCTATAGCCAGGGATGGATTATGTGCCCAGCTCCTTCCTGGTCAGAACACCCCAGGTGCCTGTTGTGCCATAGTTTTGTCAGATGATTAAAAAAACCCCACTCGTATCTCCTCAAAGCCCCATAGTATCCATCTCTCTCCTGTTTCTAATCTTGCCCAAGTGATCTGACTCCAGTGCCACCTTTTCAGCAAACAGGCCAAGAGGCTTCTACCAAGTAGGGAGAGGTTTCTGCTTCCCATCCTTCAAAGGCAGGGGCACGCTTGCTTTCAGCTTGATTTCATGCACATTTCATTCACAGGCTCTGAAAGGGCTACCATCATCGCTACTCCCACACAGTAGGTCATAAATAACTGTAAGGGTATTTCACTGAGGGCCCTTGGAGTGCAACCTTGTAACTGCTGTATTCACTGGCCATAAAGATAATTTGTCTGAGTCAGTACCAGAGGAAGGAGGAAATTTAGGGCTGAAAGATATCTGCTATGAGAAGACCAGCGTGCCTTTCTGGCAGCTCTGCCTGCATTGATTTGCTGCAGGCAATTCTCAATCAACATATGAAGAGAACTGGCAAGAGCTATCTCCTAATTATAAATCATTTAGTCAATCAAAATATAGTTCCTCAGCTACACAAAGATCTCATTTCTTCTCAGGAGCCTTACATGGAAAGAAAAATGGAAATGCAGTACTAGGAGGAGAGAAAAACTTTATTTAAAAATGACCAAAAAAATGTAAAGCTTCAGGATCCCATTTGTAGCGTAATTTACAGGAACTTAGGTACTTGTCAAAGCTAATTAAGACAGGCCATCTGCAAATGCTTATGATTGGAAATATCCCCCTCCCCATCCTGTGCCAACAGTACAGTGTGTTACAGCCTCCTCACATCCCACCCTGACAAGCTCTAAGCTGCTTTGCCTGATGCTACCAGTCCCAGGGTAGGGAGAACTTCCCTCTTCCCACAGCATGAAAGAACATTACCTGTGCATGACTCCTCAGTTCTGACATGCAGGAAAAAACAGGGAAAGCATCCCTGACCCCATATGCCCCATTAGGTACAGGAGCACCCTGCAGGGAGCAGGACCAGTGCCACCCTTGCATACATGAACAAATCTGGGGCACAGCCTGCTCTCAGGCCAGCTCCTACCGGTGGGCTGAGACACCTTGCTGGATACTCCATGGCAGCAGCTTCATTTTCAAAGCACCGAACTAGCACGTCAATGCCCTTGGCAAGTGATTGGCAGAGCTGTGGGCACTGACAGGCTAGTGCGGGAGGAATGAGACCTGCCGGTTCACTCCAGCATGGCAGACAGATGGGTGTTGGCAGACCTGGGAGGTGTCTGTGGAGAAGCATGTCGAGCAGGGCAAAACAGCTCACAGGGCTGACGCCCAGGCAAAGGGCAGAGCAGCCTGCCGTTGCTAGCATGCAGTGCCCTTGATACACAAATGTTTAGTTTCTCCTTAGCAACAGGGCTTTTTTTCTGTGTCCATGAAATGTTCTTTGTACCCTGAGGAAGCCAGGACTGCTGGAAGCTCCTAAGAAGTACAGTCTTGTATGGGAGCCAGAGGCAGGGCCACCAGCCCAGGGCTGCCCTGGGCAAAGCTGTCTCTGCACACACATTTGGAAAAGTCTTTCAAATCTTAGAGGCCATTTTGGAAGTGTCAGAGTTGGATGTGATGAAGGCTGGAAAGTTTAGAAATCCATTTTTATTCTAGCTTTACAAACTCTGCCTTGGCCTCAGGATTTCTTTCCCAGATGGAAGTTTATCAACACAAGTGCATAGGAGAAATTTCAGTTGCCAGGTAGAGAAAGCTACAAAACAGCTCTCCCATTGGTGAAGGTCCACTTTGGAAAAAGTGACAAGGACCATCTAGCCTTGGGGTGACACCTGCCTCCTGCTTGCTGAGCACTCTTTGCCTCCAGCAGGAAAGCTAGGCATATCCCGTGGTGAAGCAGGGGCTCCAGCTGAGAGCTGGCTTTGACATGTGCATAATGCAAAGATTTTGGACTTATACTGAACCTTCAAAGTAGCACAGGGAAAATGAAGCCATATCTATTTGTAAATCACTACAAAGAATGCCTGCAGAGTTTTTGCCTTTGTTTTTCAAAGAATAACATATATATATTCAAAGAATAACATATATATGTATGCATGTGTACATATATATACATTGTATGCACACACTTTAATTTTAGTTTCTTCTCACCTGTCAGGAGATGACATTAGAGTAGAGCTCTATACATACATGGCTTGAGCAAAGTATATTTGTAGTGTTTGCAAGCACACCACACACTTGTGTGGGGGGTGTGGGGAATTTTTACTGTCACACTGAAGCTGAAATAAAAGTCTTAACATTATCTCTTTATTCAGATAATTTTAATTTATTTTAAATAAATCAATACTATACTTGAAAACTGAATTTGCCCCAAAGTCTTTATAATACTCTTGTCAGTTGCTTTTCTTTTCTGCTTGGTGGACACTTCTCTCACACATACGTTTAATCAAGCTTTAGTACTTCATTGCAATGCTTTGCATTTAGACAGTCTTATAGGGACTCTGCGGGTGCTATGCACAGGGCACTGTCAGGTCAGACTGACTCCAAATGAGAACCTCTGTTTTTCCCAGAGCCTATGTTACTTATAAAGCAATACTTCACTGTTTGCAGCTGCTCCAGACACTATCGTTAGGTACATAAAGTACGCATAGCCATGTCCAGCTTGCAGATAACCAAACCAAAGCAGAGAAATTAAAACATAGTCTATGAAAAAAGGCAAAACAGTGCATTTGCAGCCTCTCAGCATGGCAAGCAGAGCTCCCAGACTGAGAACTTCTCAGTGGAACCTTTCCCTAGCTCCAGCTATATCCCAAGCTTTCTCAGAAAGATGTCATGACCTTGCTTTTGTAATGTAAGTGATGGAGACAATCTATTTCATTCTGCAGTACTTAGCATTTCTGCTGAACTTCATCCAGAAGTTAAAGAACAAAGTTAACGGCTGATGTGGAGACTGAAACCCAGCAGCTGGAATGAATGTGCATTCCCTGTCTTTCAAGTTTGGTACTAAGCTAGTCTTTCTGTTTATTGTTGGGAAAAAGCTAAAGAAACATTATTTTTGCAGTACTCCCTAACCCAAAGTGCTTGATAGTTGGCAGAGACCCAAGACTCACCACAGCCAGAGGCTAGAAAGTACATCTGAAAAACAAACAAATGAATAAGCAAACAGAGAAAACCAAACAGGGAAAATGACAACCAGAGAAACCCCAGTCCCAAGAACTACAGAGGATTTGTGTGAAAGAACAGAAACCAGTTCTAGCAATGACACTTGCACTCTGCTATAGCCTATCTGGTGGCTGGGAGATGTCTAATATCATGTACTCAAGACAAAGTAATGGAATGTTTCTCCTCGCAGGAACATTATAATATAAACCATAAGACTATGCTAGGAGTATCATACCATTATAAAATCACATTTTTTTAAAGAAGTATATAATAATATTTTTAAAGGGTCTTTTGTGTAGCTAGAACTTTAATGTTATCCTACAATTAATGTAAACCAGCAAGTTCTCAAAGAAAGGTATTTTTTCCACTGAAATAATAGATAACCAGTGGTTTTTATACTCTGATTTGCATTTAAGACTTTCCAATCTCAACCTGATCTCATCATAATTATGAAACCTTCACTGAATCCAGAAAAGACCATGATTACCTCAAATTTGACTCTATTTATCTTACAGGTGTACTTTTCCCTCTAAATACCAGCTCCTGACCATAGGCAGCCCTATCACAGATAATTCCCTTAATATTTATCTGCTTTTTAACATCTCACATTCTGATTGAGAGTAAAATCCATGCTGGGTCTTTCAATTAAAACATCTTAAAATAAATGTGACAAAAAGGGACTTGTAAGAAGAGGCAGGACCTAGAAGTGAAGCACATTGTACTTGACCATAATTACACTTCTCGCATTCTTCACTTGGTTGCAGTAAAAAACCCCAAGAGATGAACAGTTGACATTCAAATGAAGCCACAATTTCTTCGAAAAAAGAAGTACTGTGGAGGTAACAGGAAATACAGACCATGGGATTTGAAGGCCCCATTTTAGACAGGGATCTGAGCTGTCCGAGACCAGGGAAGGAGCAGTGCTGCTGGAGAGCGATGCAGTTTCCGCACCAGCAACTGGGAGTCTCAGCAAATGGCACTAGCCAAACCCCAACTTTAAGACAACTGACATCAGGCAAGACGGTCCCTAGCCTTCTTCAAATGAAAAAAAAAAAGATGTGACAGAAGTGTACAAGAATTGGCAAGAGGGATAGATGTCTGGAGGAGAGAGTGAGAGACAAGATTAGAAGGAAATCCAGACAAGCTAAAAATTTAGAAGAAAAAGCCTTTGTCCTCAAAAGAACACAGTAATTAACAAATGGGTTTTAATCCACAATGATGTAAATTTTGGTTGGTTGCTCTTTAGGGCTGTAAACTGTGTTTACCTATATTTAATCTTGATTGGTTTTGTGCTCTTCCAAATATGCTGAAAAGGAGACACTAAAGTGTAGTTAAAATCCCTCAATTTCAACCTGGGATCCCGAGTCAGAAGCTTTCCAGTGACACAGCTCTGGGTGTACATTGACATTGCCAAGAAGAGAATGTGGCCAAGTTCCACCTCAACATGCGGAAAAATTTCTATACTGTGAGGGTGACAGAGCACTGGAACAGGCTGCCCAGGGAGGTTGTGGAGTCTCCTTCTCTACAGACTTTCAAAACCCGCCTGGACGTGATCCTGTGTAGCCTGCCCTAGGTGATCCTGCTCTGGCAGGGGGGTTGGATTCGATCTCCAGAGGTCTCTTCCAGCCCCTACCATTCTACGAGTCTGTGATTCTGTGATTCCATACATCACTTTCAAGGTAGTTCTGCACTAAACAGTGAAAGTACAGTGAACAGAATAAGCTCAGTCTAGCCTACCAGTTCTGTGTAGCATTCTCTCATTATCCTGGGACTTTTATCAAATTTGTCAAGTTCTGTGAAGTCAGTCTGACTCAAAAATCAGTGCAGAAATCTGGGCTTTTTAAAAGCAGTTTTAAGAATATACACTGCACCTTTCTCAAGTATTTTGTGCAAAATCAGATCTATTGTTATTTTAAATAAACTTCTAAAAAGCAGCTAAAAACCCTTCAAAATACTCAATGCAGTCAAAATTTGTGCCAAATGTTTTCTTTTGAGTATGCGGCAAATAAAACCACACAACATACTACTCCCTATGTCCTGAGAAGCTTTAGAAACCTCCGGGCAAAACCAGCCTTTGGGCAATATTCAAGTCTGTCAAGACGCATAAAGCAGCAGAGAAGTCATGCTCCAGCAGTCAGTAATTAACATATATAGATACCAGTAAGCATGCTGGGAGACAAAGCCACTGCTGGCATTGACCTCAGCAGGCTAGGAGGAGGCCTAGAAGGCGGCCCTAAACAGAAGGCTTCTGTTTAAGGAATGCCAGCACTCCAAGGGCTGTCTTTATGACCAGAAAAAAAACCAAACTACAGTGGAGAGAAGTAAAGTAGGACATAAAATTTTATTCTGAAATGATCTCTGGCCACAACAATAAAATGTAACAAATATTCACTAGAACAGTCTTAACTCCTGTCATCAGCTGTACAATACATACAGTATCATAGAACTGGCCACTAGGATTAAAACCCACTACAACATCTTTAATGTTAAGTGGCAACAGCAGCATCTCACAGAAAACTATACATACATATATACACAGTCCACATTCAATCATTTTTCACGTTTTCAGTACACACAGTTGCAGCATATTACAGTCACGTGTCTAAGTTGTTGCCCAATAAAAACCCAAGCTACTGCTTAGACGTAATTGTAGCAGTTGAACTGAGTAATTACAATTTGTAGCAGAGATGTACAAGCCCCTAGAAACAATAATTCACAAATGTTGTTTTTATTTAAATGCTACCATAGCATTGAACTGGGCAATATTCTAATCTTTGCTGACTGGAAAAAGGGTTATTTTTGTACTTATCACAAATATTGATGGAAAAAAAATACTAAAAAATGGAGAGCATTAAATAATGCGCACCCTTTCCTAAAGATTCTAATATTGCCCGATGCTACTTTTGTCTGAAGTGTTTTCAACATTCCCGTGAAGTCATTTATATAACTTCAAACCACTCACCAAGTTAAAAGTGGCTTAAGTGCCTTGCACCCAAATTGTAAAAATCCCTGGCCATCTTTACAAGAGCCAGGCACATATAAAAGGAATGCACTTTGGTTCATACCAAATGCCCTGGGATTAAATCACACTATAAAACTAAAGAGTTTGAGGTAAATTTTTACAAATACAGTTGATTTCTGTCTAGTGTCACCATAACAAAAAATTATTTTAAAAAATAAGAAAATCAATTTGATGTTAAAGTACAACCAATGAAAAAGGGCCATCTTTAACCCCTTAATAAGACATACTACAAGAACAGTGTCCTCTCCAACCTAGCAGTGTGATTGCCTTATTGTTTCTATTTAAGGCCTCTATCATTCTACAGGATGTTTTAAGACAGGTATAGGATCTAAAAATAGATTTCATCCCTACTATTCAGTATTCAAAGGGTTAAAGAGGCCAAGATGCATGCCCTACAACACACATTTGTAACAAAAGGCACATTGTTAACACCAAGGGCACAATTCATCCTCTGTTGTTAATCTACACATCTTGCATCACTCTGTTGTTCCAATACACTTAAGTGGTAATGAACACTCCAGCGGTGCAAGAAATTGAGCTAAGTGAGACTGCAACCAAAGACAAGACAACACTGTGCTATTACTAAATCTGAAAATAGCTCAGACATCCCCAGACAAGGGTAACATGTGAGACTAAGCACTGTTTCCAAGCCAACTTCTATCAGCCTAATTATCAGAGCCCTTTGAATAAAATCACATCAAAGCAAGAGGCAACAGTCCTTCCACCCCCACCACCCCCCCCTTTTTACAGGTATAAATAAGCTACAATAAAAAGCACCTACATCACTTAAAAACGTTGATGTAGCTGCTCCTTTAGTATAGAGGGAGTTCCACTGTATCTGGGTTAAAAAAATAGCTCTGCACACTATATTTTGGCCTTAAAGTTTCCGGTAGCATTTATGAAGAACATGCATCATAAATGCATTATTGGCATTAAGAACTGGTTACATGAAAAAGAAAATTTAGTGGTTTTAGCCCATTAATGACTCACGGACATTATAAATGTTTTCACCTTAAATTGCCATGAAAGGCAGGAACATATGTCAATGTTCCCTTTACAATATATTAAGGGAGGTGATTCTTCTTCCACCCCTAACATAAGCATCCCTATTTCTTAACTTCTGCAGGAAGAGTTAAGGTAGAAAGGGGTGGTAAAGCCAAGCAGGTGATGGAGGAAGTAAAGCTTCCACATACTGTAGAAAAATACACAGTATCGTGTTCCCACAGTCACAATAGTCAGTTAGTTTTGTATGAAAATTAATGTATCTCTTTTCCAGACTTACTGACTGAATGTACTGACCATAACTTACTGGATATCCATAGTCCAAAAGTCACTTTTCTTAGCAGTATTACTATATTTCATTTTAACATGATTTCATACATGTTTACATATTGCACTTACACACATAAAGTTGTGAACATTTAACACTAAATAATTTGACTAGAGGCAGGAAACGATCTTTTTTTTTAAAAAAAAGTAAAAATGGTTGATTGATGCTTTCATTTTTACAGTTATCAATCAACAAATACCATTCTCTACTCAGAAATTATTTTTGGAGCTTCTTTAGGTGTTGACTTTTTTGGCAAGAAGTTAAGCGATATGTTTCCTGAGAATTCTGTCATTTTGCATTTATATCCCTCCCCCAGTCTTACATCAAACTAAAAATAAACCGACTAACCAACCAAACAAAAAAAAGTAAGCCGTAAGTGGTAAAATAATGAATATGAAGGAAGAACTTAACCGGAAACTTTCTCGGCCTCTAAGGGGACCATGCTTTAAGTATTTTTCATAATTTGTACAAGAAACTCAGAAATATCTGTGCATATAGTAAAGTTATTGAGGTTTAATGCAATCCATTCTAGTACGTCTGGTTCTTACATCCATAAATCCTTCTATTTTATGTTCTGCTTTGTTAAAAATTCCCTTTTTGTGTTTTACACATGCAATATAAACCACAATCATTACATGTGATGAAATACTGATCTTGGATTTCAAACTGTTCCTGTTGAAAACATGCTACAACGCGTGAATATTTCTCTCACAGGTCTAGGTATTATTCCTCAGTAAAGACCATCTTTCTTCCATGAATGTAGTTAAAAAAAAAAGAATAATCAAGCATTAGCACACACGTGTGAACAAATCTACATGTATCACTAAATATTCCTTCAAAGTTAATTTTCAACTACAAATGCCAAAGATTGAATCAAATTCCAACCATTTAACATTCCTTTGATAATTCTGCCCTATTAAAAGGTATCTAGGATGGCATCTGCCACCTGAAAAGCTTTCCACTGAGGATCATTCCATCTACAGTTACGCTAAGGTGAAGTACTTTTCTACAGAAAGCAATGTAGTAACATAGTGTTTGCCCCTACGTGCAGATTTGATCTGAAGCTTAAGTGTACCAGAGAGGTCACAGTTGCTCAGAAAAACATTGTCAGAAGAAATAAAAACAATCTGTGAAATCCAGGTAGCATAACAGTCTGGAAGTTACAGCGTTAACACTGACAGAGCGAGTACTTCTGTCTATGTGATTTAGGGAGACCAAGCTGCACGCTAGGAGAGAAAACAGAAGAAACAACAGAAGCCCAGTGTGAATGCTCAATGTCATATACCTGAAATGAATCCCAGAACATCTTGCTTTACAACTTATCAGTCACTTTCAGATTTAGAGGAACAGACATATTTCCATCTTATTTCTTTCTGATACTGCCCATTCCTCTCACTATACCACATGGCATGCAAGATGAAAGTTATTTCAGCCCTGGAAGTTGGTTTCTTTTTTTCACTATATTTAAATGCTCATTTTAATAAAAAACCCATTACTTTTGAATATATAAAGCATTCCATAGGAGGTGACTGTATTGTTAGCAATACCACTACTTTCTCTGGGCCATCATACAGAAAATTACAATGTAGCATTCTATGGCTCCACTTTAAATTCCAAGTTTACAGGTCCTTAACTGTATTTCTTTGAGCATTCTCCCAGAGTCCAGTCAGGCATAGGTGTGAGCGTTCGCAGAACTGAGACCCATACCCATAAAATCCAAAAGGTAGTCTTACAAATTTACCCCAGGTGAAACCGAATATGAACCATGGAAGAGGAAGGTTGAAACCTTTGACACCACGCTGCAATGCATGACAGTCATGTTGTAACCAGTGGCCTGCCACTGATGTTTATTACTGTGTCACACTAGTTACAGTAAGGCTAATTGTACTGTAGAAGAAAAACATTTTAAAAAATAAGTATAAAAACTTAAAGCATTGTCCCCGTGTTTTTATAAAAACAAAATCAACACTTCTTACATTTAAAATGAGTGCTGAAAGATACAAATGAATAAAGTTATTGAGCAAATAAAAATGCATTATCTGAGCTACTTTTTCAAACAAATAAGGCTCAGCCACATCGTATCTCTCATATTAACAGCATTGGGTTTTTCAAACTCAGCTAACGAGTTTTGGCAACACTGTTCTTTGCTGAATATTTCCATTGGCATCTGTCATCTGTGCCAAATTAGTCCTCAGTTTTGAAGCTGAGCTTGAAGTTGGAGGTAACTTGGAAATTGACGTTATAGCACCAGTGCTCTCTGTAATTCTCTTCGCAGAGGCCTTTTCCCCAGTCGGAGGCTTTGGCAACCGTCTCCTTAGCCAGGGATGCCGCAAAGCCTGGCTGGGTGTCATACGGATAGCAGGATCCCATTCTAAACACTGTTTTAAGAAGTCAAGGAACAGGGGATCATCACATCCCTTTAATGCATTACCCCATTCTCTGCTCTCTGGTGGGCCACGTAGTTTTCCCCTCCGAGAGCGTCCACCATTAAGTATTACAGAGCCATCAGACAAGGTTGTGATGCTGCAATAGCGGGGATAACCCTTAGAGCTCACAAAGTTTTTAGCTCGCTTGGATGAATCTAAGAGTTTTGGAGAAGGCATGCCCAATAGCTCAATCATACAAGCCAGCTGGTCTCCTTCATCTTCTCCAGGTAAAAGCGGATAACCAGTGAGAAGCTCTGCTAGAATACAGCCCAAGCTCCACATATCTATGGGCATCCCATAACGAGCACCAAGGATGACTTCAGGTGCACGGTAAAAACGTGACTGAATATAAGTATAGACACGCTGATGCTCATAACAACTTGAGCCAAAATCAATCACTTTAATACCACTTCTACCTTGTTGCTTCAACAGAATGTTCTCAGGTTTAAGGTCACAGTGGATGATTCTGTTTTTGTGCAAAGCATCCAAGCACTGCAAAATTGAGTGGGCAAACTTGCGGACCAAAGGCAGGCTAAAGCCCTGAAATTTGTTTTTCTTTATTAATTCATACAGGTTCATGCTCAGCAATTCAAACGTCATGCAGATATGGCTGCGGAATGTGAAGTTTTCCAACATGTGAATAACATTCATGTTGTTATCCTTATCTTGTTTCCGAAGATGCTCCAGGATCTTAATTTCTTCTGCAGCTTGGCGGTGGAAACGCTTTTCATTTCTCACCATTTTTAGTGCCACGTGCTGATGCATCTTGTGATCGTAGGCCTTCACCACCTGCCCAAAGCTTCCTTTCCCTATAACTTTCAGGACTTCATACCTGTATGCAATATGATCATGGGGTACTTGTATGTAAGACCCTTGGTCATCATCATACCCGCAGTTGTTTGAACCACCAATCACACCTTGCCGCTTCTTTGCACTTGGACCCAAAAAGTATATTTCAGGGTAGCTAAAAATCTCATGATGCTCAAAAGCTGTTAGTTTCTGCATGTATTGCTTCATTGCCTGCTCTGGTGTCATAACGGAGGCTTTCACCTTCCCTGTTCCATCTGTAGATTTTAAAGAGCTGGAGCTTCCTTGTCGTCTGTGAGCACTCTCTGACTGTCTGTCCTGAACCACTGGCAATCCAGATTTGCCTAGCGTTGTAAGTCCGTTTGGCTGTGTCGTCAGAACCGTCCTCTTGTTACTATTATCTTCAAATAGCTGCTGAACCTGGATTTGTCCATGGCTACCAACATGGAGGTGCTCATTCATTGTGTGCTTACTGCCAACCTAAAATCGAAAATACATACCCAGTTAACAAGAAAGGCATGACCTCTATGCTTCAATATTCATTCATTCTGCAACCCACCATCCTGCCTAAATCACCTCAAAATGAAGTATTTTCTTAGAAGTCAGTTGTCTACAGATAATCTAAAAAATACAGCACACATACTGTGATACTGCTAGGTACTAATAACTTTTCCAGATCCTTGTTTCTCAAATGACACTTTCATGACTCTCTGAAATGTTTGCAACAGGGCAATCACGGATGTGCTACCATGATTAGGTAACTATTCCTCCGTGGAATCTTGAAGGCAACAGTCCTGTAACATCAAGAAGTCTGCTTGAGGGTCATCAGACTTTACAGAACACAGGAGCAGTTTTATTGATGCTGGAGATCAATACATCATGTCTGTTAGAACTTAAATGGCTAAGTCTCTCCTAGTCACCTGTTCTCAGAAATCAAGATTTTAACTTGTACCTAAATTTGTTGTACACCTAAAGCTCCAGATACTATTTCAAGCAATGAAGAATGCGCTGTGACATGTACAAAGAGAAGAACTTGCACGGTTCTGAAGTTCAGGGGATGCCACTCACTGCTTGCAATTGAGACAGTCACTATTCCACAAAGCATTCAGATCAGTAAGTTAACTCTGATCATAAGCATACCCTTTAGCACTTTCCCCCAACAATCTTATAATAACTTTAAACCAAGATGAGATTTGGGGCCTGATGTAGACTTGAGTGGAAAGAAGATCTTTGCCTTGAAGAACATACAAGCAATTTTATTTTAAAGGAATGGAAAGAAGGATTAGTTGATTACAGAAATTACATTTGTTCTTGACAGTTTTCACAAGGGAATAAAAAGCAGCATTCAGCATTTTCAAGCAAAGAAACATCAGAAGTACTGGGGTGTGAAAACAACTATTGCTCAAAATCTGTTATTTTTCAGGAGAAACAAGAAATTTACAAGCATATACTTGCCACTAAAATAGCTGTCCTTAGAATTCCTCATTTGCTCTAAAGTAGAGGGTAATTAGTTTGTCTTCTGCCTGATCTTACACAAACATGGGAAGAATTCCCCTGCTGTCTCTCCAGCTGATTCACTAGTCTTAATATTTATGCCAAATTACTAACCAAAAGTTCACAATACTGTCAGACAGATGATCAAGCCAGGGCTGAGAGCACTTTTAATCTGAACCTTATTTTTTTCTAGGCAGCTAAGGATAATATATTCCCAGTTCAGTTAAGGTTGCTGAAATGAAATCAGAAAATGACAGTTGTGTGCTGTGATATGAGGCAATGAAATCTGTGCTGCAACCGTCAAAGTGCTTCCTAATGAGAAAATCAGGACATGCAGTGCAGACTCACACATGCTTTCTGCTTCTGTTTAGGTATCAGTCTGATATGGCATAAGCATGTTTTTTTTAAATTCATTAACTTGTTCCCAAAGAGTAGCCAGCTGGACACCAGCTTCACCTTTAGATGATATTTGAAATTTCCAGCTCTGAAACTCACACACTATAAGAACAAGACCAATCAGGGATTGCTTCTGCTGAGTTTACTGCTGTTCTGATACCATTTTGACTCACCCTGAATAACTGGTCCATTTGATTTCATCACTGCAGTTTGACTGTGTATGTTTATTTGCAGAGCAGTTTGGGCTCACACTATCAAATTTGATCAATCTCATAAAAAGCATTACCACACAATTGCAATTCACAGCAAAGTCATTTGTAACATTTAAGCACAGTGGAGACGTATAGGATATCAACATTAAATCCCATCCAATTTTGAAGTCTCAGAAACACCAGGAATGAAATCATCAAGGGGACTTAACAAGCCTATCATGCCAGGGAATTTCTTCAAGTTTGAAGTGCACTGCATCAGCAATTTCCTGAAGGTTGTCCTGATCCTCTATAGAAACAGTAGTTACTGAAAAAAAGGAAAATTTGGCCCCAAGAGCTGCTACAGGACACATCTCAGAAGAACCAGAACTAGGCAGTGAACTGTGTCCAAGGTTCAGGACATGCAGTATAGCAGAACTGCGTACTTACGAAATGCGCAATGAAGCAGCACAGTAACTGTACAGATTACAAGTACTCAAACTAGGAAATTCCAGGTACAAATGTTTCTTCTGTGGCACAGGTTGAACAACAAAGCAGAACATAGTCCAGACAAACTGGGAGTAGACAATACTAACGTAGAGAAAATATAGGAGAAAGAACATAGTGGAGAAAACCACCTTTAAGAATTTCTTAACCCAAGTACTCATTGCCACCATTCATATCTGGAATTTTTTTTTTTTTTTTTCACTTGTCACCTGTTTTCAGAGTTAACTATTTTCTGCCCTTCCTAAGTACTGCTTGTTTCAGCAGATGTCCTGGGGAATTCTTCGAACTTCAGTTATACGCTTTGTGTCAGGGCTTGGAAAAAGCACAAACATTTATCTGCTCTCAACAGGGACTAAAGAGTTCTTTTTTCTAAAAGGATGTTTGCAAACAGGTTCTAAAGTGTAAACCATGTATCTATGCTTCCTGCACCTTCAGGCAGCCTCACAGTTTCTTTCTCTTGATGCTCACAGGTTGGTTTTTTTTACCAAGCAGCAAAATGACATCACCAGCATTATCCCAGCTTCACCCCACATCCAAAGTGACTGGTTTTGCCAGTGACCGGTTTTGCCAGTTTCAGTCAGCTGCTACTTGGGAATGCAAATGCAGATGCAGACAGTAGCACTGGTGGAAGAAAAGACACCAAATAAGCACGGGCTCTGTTCCAAAAACTGTGGAGGAGAAGAGAGTTCACTTTTCAAAAACCCAAAATGTAGTTTCAGAGCTATCAGACACATCGTAACTACAAAGTCAATATGAAAAATGGACATTTCTCATCTCAAGCTACTGCCTGCGTAAGAATCACCACCTCATCTATTTCCAGCCTAGATGAGGGTTGGATTCACACCAGCCCTTTGCTCTACCTACCTACTTCTGGCTACCGGGTGTCTTAAGACTGCTGTCAAGTTCAGGCTTGCGCTCCTTATAAGCTCCCCAGGCTTCAACAGTGACGCTCTTTAAGTTCCCTGAACCACAACTAATGGGCTTGGGAAGCTACAAAGGACCTACAGGCTTCTTAGTCCGGTACCAAACTGCTCACTGTACACAGAAGCTCCATCAGCCTTTCATCCAAAACCGTAAGCCTGAGAGGTTTATAGCGTGTCTCCCTTTTGCTTCTGCAGATGGGCCTGTGAAATCCAGAACCAACAGCCTACATAGCTGACAATGCAGCTTAGTTACCTATTTTACTGCCGATGCTCAGACCCATCTCCACCTTCAAAGATTTACATATTTTTATAATACACAACTTCAACAACTTACTGATATACCTATTTCTCCATAAAACATACTGAAATAACAGGCAAGCTTGAACTGAAAGAACTAACCTTCCTGAATCTTCTGACAACATCAATTACAAAACAGCAAGCATTACAGTATTTTTTTCCCTCTTCAGTAGTTTTTCATAAATCCAAAATCACTGCAACGATTTTGCTTTAACTTTCGTTTGCTCAGTTTATGGAAGTTGATGGCTATGCTGAAAAGCTAACCTTTGAAGTAGACATACAAGGCAAAATGAAAAAAAAACAACACTTTTTTTTTTTTCAGGGGTGGGAGTGTTTGGAGTTTTGGTTTTTAGTTTTGTTTTCACAAATGGGTTTAGGGACAGAAATAGAACAGTAACTTACTACACTTCAACTACAGACCTCTAACAACATAGAAGTAGCATAAAACTTGGTCCACCCTGCTAACAAGAAGGCAAACTAATTGACAATTCCTTTGAGGTAACACACGACAATGCAGTGGTCTGTTTCAAGATCTTCTGCAAGACACTGACTACAGGACTGAACACCACAGGACTACATACCTCTTCTCAACTGTCTTGCAAAAGCGTCGAGATATTACATTGCTGTACCATATTCCACCTTTGCAAAAGTTACTTGGTACGATATTAGCACCCTATAAAACTAAGACAGACACACACTTCAAATACATATCATCATTGTATTTTGAGCAGAATTCCAGAAAGAAAGATTTTAATGTCAATCAGAATCTGAAAACGTTTGTAAAATGAAACTCAATAATAAAGCACTCACAATGGGCTGCTGAAATACTGCACAGGAATAACATGTCTTTATCTACTCTTACTTTGCATAGATAAGGAAAAGGGAGAAATAGTGTTCCAAAGTTAACTTAATTAAAGAATAAATGTTATACTATATACCCCTTTATTTACAGTGTTTCTGGACATGATGGTTTCAGCCCTACTGGTCTAACACGCTAGAGGCATACGGTATCAGGTGTAGCATGCTTCACTGCCTATTTTGTTGAATACAGCATGAGCAAATGTACAAAAGGCCTTTTTTTCCTTGATAAATGAGTTCAACAGCATTCCTCTGTTCAGAACTAAAAATAGCTACTAATTAGCATGATAACAATAATGCAGGATTATCATAATGGTTTTATCATGAGCATGTATTTTATACACTAAAAAGACTAAGCCCTTGTCCTAAGAGCTCAACAACAGCTGTAGAAAAAAACACACCACTTAGATACTTTGCTGCTGTCATCTCTCGTCTATATAAGCTTATTTTCTGAGAAGTTAACTTTGATTTTATGTAGCAAATACTTTCACAGACACTTTGCCTCATTCATCAACTTTTTTCCTCCTGTCAGGACTATGCAGGTAGAGTAAGTCTGAATACTTGTGGGACATTCTATTACGCATGCTGAAACAGAAAAGGACAGTCAGAGCACACTAAATTGAACCCTTCAGGTAAGCTGAATTGTACACATATAGGAGATGTGCCCAGGTGTACTGCAGTCCCCATAGCATAGGCACCAACTGCTGAAACTCAAATTTCAGGACCACCCCCCACTGAAAGTTAAGATAGCTTTCATACTCGTCCCAGACACAAGTTTTATGTAGAAGAAACATTCAGAGAAATCTAGATACAGCCAAGTCCAGAGGATGACTGTATAGTTATTTCCACTCAAATGTGACAGCACTTCTGTGACCATTACATGAAAACACCACAACAGGAAGGTATTTTCTTTGGTTTTACCTGCTATAAAGCATCTGTCCACAATAAAAAATTGCAGCATGTAACTCACCAGTCAAAGAATTTGTTCCATTATAAAGTAAATTAATTTTAAAATAAATTAAATTTAAACATTTTAAGATTGAGTTACTGATGCAAAAGTATGTGGACCATGGTGGTCAAAGCAAACAGGCTTGCTGTAGGGAAATCTTAAAAAGGGCTTGAAGAGGGAGGGCACTGAATCGTGCACTGCAAATGGGTTTTTGTTACTGCACTAGACAAGTGGAGAAAAAAATCAAGACTGCTTAACTGCAAGAGAAACAGGAAGAGTGGAGAACACGGGGATGCATGCCAAAGAAGAAAGAATAGAAATGGAGGTAGGGAGAAAACAGACCAGAGTCTGGGAAAGGGACTCACAGATGGGTGGGGATTTACACAAGCAGAGCAGCCGGCAAGCAAGATAATCTCTACTGCAGCATGTCAAGTGGATGTAAGAACACAATGATGAAACAGGAGAGAGTGAACACAAAAAGGTTCTGATCATCAAGGCAGTAACTTAAGGCTTCAAAAGAGAAAGCAGTAAATTTTGGAAAGGAAAACGGAGATGACAAAGGGTTGGAAATAAGTTTATGTTTTCCACCATTAGCCAAAAAGATAGTCAAGAATGGAAGCAAACACAAATAAGTCTAGGTTGAAGCCACAATTTAAAATAAATAAAATAAACAAAACCTTTCCCTGGTATAATACACAACAGACTGCTTAGCAACAAAGGTTGCGGGCATTGCAGAGATTACAGCCAAAACCTCTACCCGGTTATATGATGCTTGTGTAAAACAGCATCTTCCCTGCTTCTACCCATGCTCTCCTGTGCTATTGTGTTCTACCAAACAATGAAATTTCACTTCAAAGTAGGAGACAAGTTTCACTAGAGTCTAGATAACAGAACTCACTGCTGCAAGAAATACGATAGGTAGTAGATTTCTTCTTTATCTGAATTAAAAGAATAACTTTAGCTTAAATTAAAAACTATCTTCAATCTCAGTCTCTCTTCACAGCTAGCGTACACACAATGCACACGCCTACATCCAACCACAGGCAGCTTCAACCACTTAAGCAAACTATACCTTCTGAAAGTCTAAGACTCCAAGAGAAATACTCTCAATTTTTAGCTATTATAGAAGTCACACAGATACAACAGGGATGAAAACAGAACAAACCAATGAACACAGAGAAGGAAAATGATTTAAGAAAAACAAAATGTTCCATTTTAAATAGGTATGACTGGAGGAAATAGTGGGGTGCAAACCCAATGGTTTCAACCAGTCAGTGTCAGCTGAGGTCAACAGGCCTGAAGTTTACAGAAAGATCACGTAACTTTTCTTTAGGTTAAAATCTAGCATTCTGATGTCACATCTAATCCTTACCACAAAAAAGTTATGTTAGCCAACCACAAAATAACCACCTACAAAATTCTGAAAGGCAGTCTGAGCTATTTCTGTAATAGTACCCAAGGCTAAATAAATACTGTAGAGTAGGCTCTGTATCACAAAACAAAGGCAGAGTTTGCAACAGTCAGAATCTAGAGGGACATGAAACAAAGCAGTAGAACGCTTGATCATCCCTCTGAGCTTCCTTAAGTATTTAATCTCTACATATATATTTATACACATGCACATATGCTATATATAAGCATATGCATATATACACAACCATAGATGTATAAAAATACTCAAAACACAGAAATGTAATGCTTGAACACCCCTTGCATGCTTTCATAAAGACTTCATGTTTATATATATATATCTATGCAGACACTATATATAATACACACACATATAAATCTATGTATAAAAATACCGAATTTCTGTGCTTCCAAAATTAGTAAGTGGTCTCAGATATATAACTGGACCACCACACTTTCATAAATTCAGTCTGGACTCTGTTACATGTGGGCCCCTGATATGTGTGGGCTCATCTGTATGTGCAGTTTCATGATCAGTGTCCAGGCTGTTTGTACAATGTTACTTCTTTTTTTATTAAAAAATTAAGCTGCTGCCCCAACTCTAAAATCAACCAGTGGTTAACTGGTATAAAAATATGAAAAAATTGTCCTTTTGTTACTAATGAACAATTCAGCTATATACCGTAGCTACATAAATATACAATGAAGTTGAGCGAGTATGAAGCTCCACCCTGAATTTGCAGAATATTAATAATTCCTTTTCAGAATATCCTACATATATTGACTTCTTTTTAATTTAAGCCAATTCCTTCTATAAGTGGATTTGAATAAGATACTTTTACCCCTAAAGGTACATAGAAAGTCTCTGAAACACTAATACCTAAATGCATAGTTTCACCTTCCACTAGCCCATAATCACATTACCATTTAAAGCTCTGCCATATGTTTACAAAGATAGTATGTGAGCATTCATGAAGAACTCATTAATTCTAATAAAAGTATGTGATCAATGCCTTTCAGGGTCAGTATGAAATCCTTCATAATTGAAAAAGAAATGTATGCAATAAAAATTTCAGATATTTAGTGTTAACATGACAGCATATAGACCCCACTCTTTACTCTGTCGTGCTTTCAGGACAGAGATACCCTCTCTCATCCATATATAGTGGCATAGTTGGGAAGTTTCATTCCTAGTAGATTAACCAGGAGTGGGAGATAATGTGAGATATCACAGAACCGGAAAATAACATCCTTTTCATGCCATCAGTGCTTATTTCTTTAGGTAAACTACTGCAGCGCTATAGTCAGCTTCATCCAATCATTGTCCCCATGTACAGTGATAGCTATTTCTAGGGAAGACAGCTATCAGCCTGAGCTAATCAGACATGTAAAGGGAGAGGAACCTTCATTTTTCACCACAGTTCATGTGACCCTTTAATCACAGTGAGTAACCCTATTGCCAAAATAATGTCATCTCAAAAAATGCATTTACTAGAACAGTTCCTCTCTGCGCGTGTGGAGTATCGAATTTGTCACTGAAAATGAGACACAAATCCAGACTGAAGGGGGGGGGGGGGGGAAGCTGCCTCTCAGGGAAGTAGCGGGGGCCGGGGCACAAAAAAAACCGGCGACTCGGAGGGGGTTCGGGGGAAATACAAGGCCTGTTATCCGGGGGCAAGGGGAAAGG
>JAAGNO010003432.1:90320-135312 GCA_033439905.1 Ceryle rudis | reverse complement strand
AAATGAAATAATAATAATAATAATTAAAAAAAAAAAAAGAGAGAGAGAGAGAAACAAGAAAAATTATCTTTCTACATTTCTTCCATTTACTGCAGTTATTTTCTGTATTCATCCTTTCTTGCTCACTACCTTTCACGACACAGGATGATTGATACTGCATATTTCTCAGGTAGAAGGGCAGTGCCTGCCTGAGATATCTCACCCAGCTGGCAGTCAGAACTGAAAGAAGAAGAAAAAATACATACCTATTTCTGGTAGGAAAAAAAAAAAAAAATAAGCATAGAAGCAGTCTTTCTGTAAGAGTTTACTTTTTCTCTAAGTGTTTATTTCTGAATTGCCACAGCAGGTATTGATCAGATGGTGGAACCTTCTCCTTGGAGGCTCTGGGGAACATCCAGGGTAGTGAATGAAGCAAGCAAGGGTACGAAAGTGAGCCCTCGACCTTGCACACCTTAGTTGTTACTACACTCCCTTGCTTGGCTTTGGCTTGTGCCATCTCCCTGGCATTAACGTCAGGGGATGTATCCTCATGGATGGGCCAAGGACTGTTTCCAGCAGTCTGCAGGCATGATACCACTCTTCTGGGAGGAGAGAGCTTGCCCAGGTGGATGCAAACTCCATTTGGTTTCATTTGCTGTCAAGTCCAGAGGTCTCTGGCCTCATCCAGTACCATTATGGTCCCAGCATGTTGGAACTGCCAAAACCACCCATCCCTTCAGCCATTCCAAACTTTTTAAGGGAATTCTCATTAAATTTTGTTGCTTTAGTGGGTTACTCTGTTAGTAAAGATAGACGTTAAGATATGGTTTGTTGATAGTTTAGAATAAATCTTGCCGTTGCTTGCATAGATGTGGTTTCTTTAGAGTGGCTTGTTATACTTGGTACATGTTCTAGTTGGATACTTATCAAGTTGCCAAGAAAGCATATTTTTTTCTGTAGAAGTCTTACTTTGGTAGTGCTTCAGGTCTACTAAATTAAATAGTAAGCATTATAAATCCAGGAGATTTGCTGGTAAAACTGCTCAGCTTAATAGCTGCTTAGATTAATAAGGTAAAAAGACAGCTGAAACAAAGAAAAGTACTACCATGAACTCTGTTGTCTAGGTCCTGGATTAGATTCTGTGGTAGATTCAGTCACTGGAGTGGACAGTGCAAGCATTAATTGTAATTATGTACTGATGTGCTCCCTCCAGTTTGGTGGATTTGGACAGTGTGTTCTCAATAAGCACCTTTGGGAACTTGCCTGTGCCTAGCTTGGGAAGCAGTTTCTCCTCCCCTCCCAGTCTGAGTTTGGACCAGGAACTTCATTATGTTTCTTGCTGTGTTCAGGAGCAGTTGCTATTAGTTTGAAAGCACATGGCTGGTTGCAGACGCAGCTGGAACTGGCTACTGAGATAGGAAGCAAGCTGAGAGATAAGCCACTGAATTTGTGTGTTTTGGTTCCAAAGAAGACAGCAAAAGACAAGAAAGACACTGTTAGCAAGGCCAAGCAGCCCTTAGGAGATTAATTGGATCCACTGGAACATATTTATCTGTGTTGGACTGTGTGGAAGGGTGTTGAACAGGATAAATTCCTGACTGCACTTCAATATTTCCAGTGACAGCTCTGAGTGTGAGCATGGCCTTGCAACCAAGCATTGTTGGGATGTTGCACTGGTTGTTGAGATTGTTGAAACACATGAAGTGCTATGCTCTGAGAGATGTTAAAGATCTGTGAACCTCAAGACTTCATAGATAAATGGTAGAAAAGATGAAATCCTCTTCCTTCAGTAATTCTTCTTTGATCTCTACTCTTATAGAACAGAAAAATGATCTCATCTTTCAGTGGACACTTCGCATACCCTGTATACTTGACCAAAATTTGTTGTGTTTTGAGCTACAACATTTTCTAAGTTTTTTGTTTTTCTCTGATTGCTCAGGTCTGAGATTGGATGTACAAGCTCAAAAACTCAGGTTGAGGAGAGAGACAACCCCAGCAGTCTTACAGTTCATGTCTGCAGTGCTTTGATTACATAAAAATAGCACTGTGACAAAACCATATGTCTCTGGAATTTTTCCACATCTGGGAAAAACCAGTATTGATCATTACTGACACTAGACCAGTGAAGTATTTGGTCATGATGTGTTAACCCAGTGACACTTCTTACCTTTGAGGAAAGTCAAGTTACAGAACTGCTGTCTCACAATAATTGCAGCCACTCTTCACTTGGTGGCTGAAGGTTGCAATCCAGCCGGTCAAGTTTGTTTGGTCTGCAGGACTTGGGGACTATGCTTGAGGTTATCTGTGCTGCTGAGCTGGAAGCATGCAGCCTGGCATAGCATGGGATGGGGCAAAGAGGGAAGATCTGTGCCAACATCACTGAGCAAGCTGAGTTTAGCACTAGGGAATGGTGGCTGGTGCATGTTATTCACCACTGTGGACATGACCTATAAATCCTGAAAGGTCTCAATCCCAATATCCTGATACAGTATAAGCCCCTTTAAGTAACAGGTCATCACCATTCAGCTTTTTAACTTCCCAGAAATGCATGTCAGCCTAGTGAAAGATGGAACTGCATAAGAAAAGAGTGGGAGAACTGAACACTCACACTTAGAAAAATATGCTGAAAATGTGTCTGTAAAATTCCATGACCTTTCACCACACCTAAGCAGAGCAGGGCTATGCACACCCTAGCTGTGAGTCCTTCCTGAGCCTATGTTGTTGTGTGTCACTGAGCATAGAAGACATGAACGCAGTCCTAGGAGTCTGGCAAAAAAAAAAAAAAAAAAAAAAGGCTAATTAAGCTACTCCACCCATCCCATTCCAGAGTAGATTTCAAAATCTCTGAATACTCTGTTACTTAACAGGATGGCATTGGATAGTCTACTTTGAAAACAAACATCCTGATATTCCATATGTATCTTCGTCAGGTTTAATTGTTCGTGATGAAATAAAAAAGATTATTTTTTTCCATTCTTTGGTTTTAAATACTTGCTGAGTGTTGAGGTACCCAATGCCCAGATCAGATCAAATATATTTGCTTGCAGGAGGAAAGGTGATGCCCTAGGTATGCCAGTGTGGAAATGGCAGACTGAAATTTCTATGACCTTATATTGGACAAAATTACACTGATATAGATGTTTCTGATAAGACACTTTTGGTTTTTGAATAAGATAATAAGATCTAGTAAGTCAATATTTGTTCTGTGGGCCAAACCCAGCCTTCTAGCCAGCTGCTTTGCCTTGCAGGAGCCTTTATCCACCACATCTTCCTGGAAAGAGGCAAGCAGGCTTCCTGCTGGACCTCATCCGAAGGCCATTCCGGCTTCTCTGTGGGTGGAAGGAGGAGTGTGAGAGAGGAGAAGAGGTGAAGAGAGCAGAGCAGGGTGCACAAAAACCTGTCGACTGACTACTGAGTGTGTGGGCACTCTGAGCTGTGCCCATGAGGAGGCATCTGTATATCCATAGGACTGTATTCTGCCCATGCATGGAACTGCTTTTGCTTTTTTTTGTTTTGCTAATAATCACACTTTTAATTAAAATATCATGCTTAGATACAATACCTAGGGGTTCATTGGAACTGATAGGTGGTTGGCTGTGGTGCTGAGACTTGCTGTCAGGCAGCAGTGTTGAACCTGCACCTTTCTCCATGCCAGTTCCCTGTCGTGCGGAAGTGTGGTGGGGAGTGGCAGGGAGCCAGCATTCACTCTGAACTGGCATCAAAGCACCAGGGGTCTTTCCTGCCTCCTAGAAGGAAAGAATTTGGTCTTTGCAGGTCACTGTGAGATGCACATTAATAAAAACAACAAAAATTGACCCATTAGATGCCAAAGAGTAGAAACTACTTTGGTTGATTCTTTCTCACTCTAATTTTACATCATTGCTTTCAAAAGAACAGATGAGGTTTAATCATGCTCACTGCAGAGAACTAGAAACATCAATAGTTCACAATACCATAGCTCAGGAATAGTTCTGTTCATGCCAGTTAAATGACTCATTAAGGAAATTGGTCATTGCCAGAACAACTGGTGTTGTACAAACATCATGAAATGTCCTAGATAATTAAGAGCGATACGAATCATACGAACCACTCATAAGCAAGCAAAGTGTGTTGAGCACTAGCCTTTGAATAACAGTCTGTGATTGGAAATGATGAGTGAAAACACACTTTATAAACTGCTTGTTACTACGTCACAGGACAAGTTTCGTCCCATTGTTTTGAAAAGGGAAGGTGCACTATAACCCCCAGTGCACCTGGCCTGGTTGTGCAGCCAAAGTTTTCGTTCTGTAACTGACATTAAATGGTGTGAAAATGTAGCATGTGGGAAAGATTAAAGCCCTACTTATCTTACAAGAAAGTATTCTAATCACATTGGGTTTTTTCCTTTGGTTAAAGAAGGCACTTCGGGCCAGAAGTATTAACAGTCAAATCCACAGATTTAGAAATCAGAATCTTTCCTAAATTTTGTCCTTCTATCTTTCCTGGCTAAGATTTTGCATAGAGAGTATGATTTTATCAAGACTGAATCTATCCTTGTACCTGCTATCATGTCAAAATCCAAAAATTTTTAAAATCTGCGTGACTCATTCCCAGAACGACACAATAGCCAATTTATAGCTCCATTGACAATGGTGCTTTAATTAATTTTCTTAATCTTTTTTCTTGTTCCTCTGATTCTCATATCTCATCTGTTTGCATTGCCTAGATTTTAATTAAAAAACCCTCTCCTCTCTAAGGAGCAATCTGAAGTGGCAAAAATAATCACTTAAAATATTACAGTCATTAAAAAATTGGCTGCGGTCAAAGCCATGCATTTTCAATTTGCCGACAAATGATATTTTCGTTTCCTTTTAAAGTGTGTTTTGTATTTGAATAGCATACGCCAGCCAGCCTGGCTATCAGAGATGCTCTTCCAGCTGGGTGGGCTGCGTGTCAACTCCTTAATGGGGGAAATTGATGGCCCTCTGCTTGTGTAGGGGTGAAGGCATACTGGGCAGATTTCTTTCCATCTGCCGTCAGCCCTTTGCAAGCTGGCACTGCCCAAATGCCCAACACATTCATTCCAATGCAAGAAATGTCGCCAAAAAATAAATTGTGAGGCTACAGCTGTCTGAAAGAATCATCGGGGCCATTAGGCCCAGGAGAGATAATATGAAGAAGTGCATCAGTGTTCGTCTCTGATAAAGACCTAATTAAATGATGGTAAAGATGACAGTGGATACTTTAAAGGCACAGAGGTGAACAACATTTTCATGAGAGTGTGGGGACAAACCTCGGGAAGATGATATGCAGCATCTCAGCCAAAAATCTGTTACACTGAGGAATTTCGCACTACTGTTTCCTGTTGATGCTTCTCTGAATGGCACAGTTGTATCATTTAGTTGCCCTCTGTTTTGCTCTCCAAGTATAGAAATCCCATACTGTAAAGCCAAGAGGTATTTATTGATTCACAAGTTTGACTTGAACAACTGGGGCAGAAGTTGGTTTGGATGAACTTCAGTGCTTCTGTTTACACTCCCAATCTTTGTCTTTTGAGCTTCTAAAAATCTTCAGGGCTGGGTCCTTAGCTGCAACTGTGGCACAGGATGAGCTGGCGGATGTTTGTACTACTTTACATGGCCCTCAAAGGTCCCTCCCAGCCAAGAGGTTACACTGAGGGTAGCAGATTCCTCCTTACATGGTGCTCTCATGCAAGTCTTTAAAAATATGGAAATTGTTCAGGCATGCTACATGATGTAGGATCCCAGATCTTACTTGAAGCCCTTAAGCCATTTAGATGCTACAGATCATTGGTCAGTATTTCTTTATGAAAACATAAATAAGTCTAATTGGACCTAGTGCTTCACTAAATCTGATTTCCCTGCTTTTGCTGAAAACGGTTTTGAGCAGCCCTAAATTAAACCCTTCTGCATCTCCGATGATCAGGAAGAAGGCTTTCTTAAAAGCACCTACCAAAAAAGGGTGAAAGTTGTATGTAGGAGATGTAAAATGTAAGGAGTATAGACTAGGATAAAGAAGGTGACAGACTCTTGACAAAAGTTTGATTTTGTAACCACTCACTACTCTCTCTCATAGTCTGTATCTCTGAATTATTAGCTAATGTCCTCAAAATGTACAAGAGAAAGCTCACCTGAATTAGTAGGACTTGCTGGCTCTCATAGACAACTTGGCTAAGAATGATACTCATAGACTAGAAATTTTCAAAGATAATAGCAATTTGAGCATGAAAACATATTTTTTGTAGTAGTGGTACCATTGTATCATCCAAGAGCCCTGAGAAGAAATGTACCACTGCTGCCTCTTCAGGTGCAAACCAAAGAGATAGCCTGTGTCCCAGGAAACTGACATGCATTTCTAAAACAGGAGATAAGCTGGGGCTGGGCAGGTGTGGGAGTAAAAGGAAACATTGCAAGAGGGGAAAGTGCTCATCCTGGTGAGCAGTGCGTTCTTCAGTGTAATCAATGACAAGGCTTGTTGAGGAAAGCATTAAGTCAGTGTCTGAAGGACATCATCTTGTGGGGAATCTGGCCAGAGTGATGGGCAGAATGGGCAAGGGCATGCAAGTTTAGTCATCTCACAAGCAGACGTGGTGGCAAGTATTCTTTGAGGTTATTCACCCTCATGAGCCTATCGGATGAAAAAAAAACCCAAACAGTAAAAGCAGCAACAACTAGCAACTGCTTGGAAAATTAAAAGAAGATACAGAAGATAAGTGTGAACTGTGGGTGACGATTACAGGCAAGGGAAATGTAGCAGGTGAGAGAGGATGAGATCCTGAGCAGAAGAGCACCGGCCCTTGCTGGGGCAGCATAGCTCATGCAAATGGTGCTTGTTTTCATCTGCACCTTCCATGGGCGTATGTCCATGGTCCCGAATGGCGGCACTGGAGCAAAAATGTACCAGAAAATGATGTCCTTTCCTCAGAACTTCTTTAAAAAACATACCAATGTTTTGTGCATCTTTCTTGCTCTCTTTAAAGATAATGAGCTTCTGTTAGTGACTTCATAGGTACATAGAATAACAGAAGGAGTTAAACTCCAGGCTGAACTTCTCTCTGCTTAGCTGTTTCACATGAGATACAAAGCTAACGTGAGCAGAGGGTGATTTGAGCCATACATTATGTGGTTCATTAACACATAAAATATGCATTAAATACATATTCATAGATACTGTGTAGCTGTGTATAGAAGCATAACAATAGTCTTACAGAACTAATGAAATAAATGATGCTTTTGAGCTTTCTTAAAAGGTTGATCATACACCAATGTATAATAATTACATATTCACCCCTTTGTCAAACTGCCCATTTATTTAGCTTGACAACCTAAATGGAAACTCCATCAGATGTACTTCAGTAAATATTCGCTTAGACAGCAGAAGGACATACAAATGTTAAATGATAATAGGGTTGTATCTGGTTTGTGTTTATTTTAATAGGTGGCTTTCATCGGGCAAGATATTAATAATTACATACCCCAGTATCAAATATATACTTACGTATAACTTAACACCTGAGAAATAAGTATGGCTTATAAAGGATTTTCCAGAGCTTGTATGCAATTCTAATAACTAGCTCAGTAAGATCTATTTGTCTGTTTATTTCCTAAGAGATGAAGGGTTATGTATAAATCTGAATTAAGTTTTAGCCTAAATATTTATTTTTACTGTTCTCACTTGACTGCCAGCAGATAATACGAGTTTTGTAGGGGATTGATTGACAGATAAACAATACTTTGTTTCTGTTCAGCAAATGGAGAAAATGCTGAAAATGAAGAAGCAAAATAAACAAATAATTCTTAACATTCTGATGTTAACAATACCTGTGAGCATGAAGGATAAAATCAGTGAACAAAAGTTATGTCTCAGTCAATTATCAGTATCTGCATCATATAAACAGTTGTTTTTCAAAAGGAAGTAAAATATAAAACTGTTTCATTAACTTCTGCTTGTTATAAAATATTTTATATGTAAATTATTCTGCCTTTTCAGTGGTAGCATCTGTATATATGGTGGACTGTGTATATGGTGCATTAACAGAGCAAGGAGATTTGTGATGAAATCTATTTCATTACTGTGATAGATTATCAACATTTTAGAATCTTTCTATTGCTTTGACCTTTTTTTGAAGAAAAACACTTTAACACCAATTTGTTTGTTTTAGCAATGAAAACAGTCTTTAATTTCTTATAGTGTGTCTATTTCCTTAAGTGATATTTAGTCAGTGTTAATAAACATAGAGTTGTTGTCATTCAACTATAGACCAGAAAGTCTCTATACAAAAATCAGACTTCAAGTAGTCAGGTTTTTTTCTAACAATATGTAGGCACCTCTAGAAATGTAGTCACAAATTACATGCCTGAATATAAATAAATTGCTAGGTTATTTATTGGCAACCATACTTGAAATCAACCACAAAAGAATTTAAATTGTCTCTTTTTTGCATTGATAAATGAGGTGTTACAGAATCAGACAAAATGTGTTATGTTGTACTTTGCTGATGAAATCCCTTAGACAAAGATGTACTGGGCAGTTTTAATTTCTTGCCACATCTTTCTTTCTGTTAAAAATTTAATTATTCACTTACATGGCACTAACATGACCTTTCTAAACACAGAAGAGGTGATTGTCATACTTTCCCTCGGCACATTATGAAGGGATTCAGAGACAAGAGGGCAACACATAGACAATATTGAAAAGGTCAATGCAATTTGGCATTATTGTATTTCTTTTTCAGAAGTTGAACAGTGGTAAGAGTGCAGAATTATTCTAATTAATAATTTTTTTTATTTCAGCTTTCACTTTTAATGTGACCAAGATTTCCACGAGAAAAGAAGTATTTGCGCTAATTATTGATTTATTGGTATTTGTTTTAATATGAACAATTCACTACAATGCCAAATTCTCCTTTGCATTAAGGCCAAGTAGATCTTCTGTAGAGCTATTTCAGCCACACAGATATTGCAGACTTTTACCATTTTATCAGACACGAGAAGGCAAAAGTAGGATGTGAGAAAGAAGAAAATCTGTACAGTGACCCCAATGTGCTCCTTACAGGCATCTTCCAGGTTGTTAATCCTGGAGAGTCACAGTAGTCCAGGAACATCAGGACAGACATGTGGCTGCATTGGATGCTGCTTAGGTGGTATATAAAGAAATGCAGTGGGAAAAGCAGACACATTTGGTTTGAGTGCAGCCTCAGGACCCCTGAGACTGCTGTATCACACAAGCTAGTTGCCTATAGAGATATTTGGTTTGCTATTCTAATTAAATATGGCAAATACATCCTTTTCACTCCTACACTTCAGGCCCAAAGTTTACTTTATGGCAATGCACAGCAACTTTACACACAAACACCTCTTCTGGCAAAAACTCAGGCACAGAGATCTAAGTGTTTCACAGCATGAAATACAACAAATTACCCCTAGCAATATTTGACATAGTGCTAAAGTGATTTGTACACACAGTTGTGTATTTGCCAGACATAGCAGCAATATTAAAAATAGAAATGAATGCCCAGAGTTATGGTATGTGTCTTTTCTATGCAAACACAGTTTTGCAATGGTCTGTAGTGCATTTTTAGGGAAGCTTTTTTTTATTTTATTTTGTCTCAGGCATTGGTAAGTCATTAGATAGGGTGCAGCTCACTTTGAACTCTGTGTGAGCCTTACAAACACCTTACAAACCCAACGTAATGTCATGTCCCATGTGCTCCTTTTGTCCACAGCATAGCTGCCAGTCGGATGGAAACTCCATCTACTTCCATGGGACAGAAGGCAGTGAGTTCAATTTTGCCACAACCCGGGACGTGGACCTCTCCACGGAGGATGCCCAGGAGCAGTGGGCAGAAGAATTTGAGACACAGCCTAAAGGGTGAGTGCTCCTCACCTGCGCAGGGGCTTAAGCAAGTGTGCAGCATCTCTCTAGGGATGAGGAAACTGGATAAACAGAGAACTGAATTTTGTCTTTGTTGTGTAATCGGGGAAGATTATGACTAGGACAAATAGCAATACAGTAAATAACATGTGATTGTGGGTTTTAGGAAGGAACAAGTGCAGAAAACCCAGGAGAAATAGTCTGTTTCCAAACCATCCTGTCCCCAAAGATTTTAATGAAAAAAAGTTGTGCTTGTGAATTATGTAGTCATTCTGAAGAAACACATGATGTTGAACAGTTTTTTCATTCATGCTTGGTGTTGTTAACAAACTCATATCCATATGAAATAAAATTTCTTGAAAAATTCATCCCCTGATCCTCTGGATCGCTGCTGTGAGCCACACTTTGCCATAAGGAAGCACCTGCTTGTGCAGAAGACTGCAGGTGCCAGAGGAGGTGGAGGCAGGACAACTGACACAGCAGCTTGCTCTCACCTTCCAGCACCTGAAAGCATGGCCATGCCTGCCATGCAAGAGCTGAGAATTGGGCTGATAATTTATTTATTTTATGGTTCTCTACTGAATGTTGATTTTAACCTACAAAGTACTTCAGATCATTAGCAGCTGATTCAAATGCTGCCAATGCTGTGCTGAAGGTAAAGAACACCTGTTAAGAAATACATGCTAATGTGTCCTCTGGCCACATGGTTTATTTGGTGTTTACAGAAGAAATACACACTGCAAACTTTGTTCTAGTTTGAATAATCAACCCATGGCACAGCAGGTGCTGTTTCAGACAAAGGATAGAAAAAAAGTGTGTGTGTTGTGTGTTAGGTGACCATTTGGGATACATTTGAGATGTTCTCTCATCCCTTTTCCATCTTGAAAAAACAGGATGGGAGAATTACCTGGGGACATCTGCCCTGTCTGTAGTTCCTGTCTCTGCTGGACCAGGTGTTTAGTGAAGCTAAGTGGGGCCAGTTGCAACCCTAGTTAGTAAATGCACAATTTCTTCTGAATTAGGAATATCACATTTTCACTGTAACAGTGTCTACCTCCAAATGCAGCTGCCACCACTTCCAGACGGGAACGAGGCAGGGTACAGCCAGCAGACGCATTTTCCTATCTCATCCTGTGTGCAGTCGTCCTGCAGGAACCAGGTTCTAATCTGCCCTCCCGCATGTAAAATCTTGGTGGTGTGGCAGCCTGCCCTAGCAGGGGGTAATTTTGTTTTCTGAAGCACTAAGTGGCCAGCCCAAGGCCTCACAACTTTTTCCTTATTTTCTTATTATTTTGCTTTTTAAGTTTTATTCTATATTAGAAACTTTCTCTTATCCTTGTAAGAATGGATGTTTAAATTGCATACAGCCGTGAATACACACCAGACTCAGGCTGTGTTATGAACTACATCCCTGTCGTGTAAAATTGTCACCAACACTGTCCCTCTGCAACATTTCTGTGGGAAATTTGCTTTGGGAATTGTACACAAGTGAAAATCTATGAGCTTCCTTAAACCCTTCTTAGAGATTTTTTTTTTTTAATGCTATTTGAACTATATTTGAAATACTGTTTTACTATTCAGTCACAGAAACACTTTATACCAGAGCCAGAGCTTCTAGGAGGTTCTCAGGTTCCCCTTTCTAACATCAGTGGAAGCCTGTCAGCTGTCAAAGAAAAGGCAGAAGCAACCCTCATAAGGGAGAGCAAAAGGAAGTTCATAGGTAGAGGTCACCACCATTTTCTTCTGCACCAAATGATTTCAGAGGGGAGACATCTGAAAGAGCTCAACAGTGTGGGCAAAAGAGCTTTTTGCTGTTTTTAACATACAGTTGATTGCTATTTTTTCCATCTCAAGCAGTAATCTACATGGATAGGAATTGCTGTTGTTAGTACCACACATCTTCCCACTGTCATTCTGCTTCTCTTTAGTTGCATAAATTAGTGCCTGATCCTAGAAATGGACAGATCCCCCATCAGGCTGCCTCTGCCTCTAACATATACATTGCTGCTTTGGACCTCCATGTCCACGTGATCTAGTTTAGATCCACATATTATTCTATCACTTGCTTTGTGAAGAATTTCAAGAGCCATGTGAGGGATAAATTAACTCAAATGTAGTGTTAATTTAAGAATATCCACAGCACTGTCATGCCATCACCCAGAATCCTTCTCTGTTTTCCCTTACAGACAGTGTGGTGATGTATTTCTAGTAAAATGACAGGGGTTTTAACATTGTAAGAACTTTCTGGTTTTCCTTTCTAATGCTGCCTAAAAGGCAAGGATCCCTGGAAACATCCATGATCTGCATCATTCATGACCCTGAGCTGTTTCGTAGGTCAGTACAGAGAATGTTTTAATTGAGCTAAATAGAGCATACAAAAGATCAATGGAGCATTGTGAGATTTTGTTGTTAAAGTAGGCACAACTGTTTAATTTTGTGCTTGCCTTCAGCCCAAAAGACCCATTTTCAAAATTGTATTTTGATTATATTGCACATTACTTTTAAAAAGCCTGCACTACAGAATTAGGGTTAGGTTAAACTGTGCTTCCATTAAAATATTTATATCATAAGGCTTTTCAGTGATACTAAGCTTACTAATTCCTGTGTAAAAGACTGAGTTTTAAAGCAGTATTTACAAACAGGCACACTGCTGGTCTGTCACAGCTTAGGTCAGCAGGGAAACTGGCAGCTTTTAAGAAGATCCTAGAAATACATGTTGAAATAGTTGGAATGGTTAAACTGAGAAACAGACTGTTAAAGTCTTTAATGACAGTTTTTGGCACATTGCTGCTAGAGATTGTTTCTGCTGGAAGGGGACAGGAAAAAGCTCTGCCTTCCCACAAAGATTTCTGAACTCTATTTTTTTCTCACTCATCCTGAATCACATTAAGTAGTTAAATCATAAGTTCATCAGGATTTAGTGATTTTAATAACTTAATTCTTTTATCAGCCTTTAAAATTTTAAAATACTTCATTATGAATTAATTAAGACTTCAACATAAATAAGAATGTATCAGACCAAAATAATGCACTATTTTCAACAGTTTCTAATCTTTCAAAATATTGTAATCAAGTTTTGA
Organism: Ceryle rudis; assembly: GCA_033439905.1. Classification (NCBI taxonomy): domain Eukaryota; kingdom Metazoa; phylum Chordata; class Aves; order Coraciiformes; family Cerylidae; genus Ceryle; species Ceryle rudis. The sequence goes on along the minus strand of JAAGNO010003432.1, from coordinate 122,380 downwards.
AGAAACCAATGCTTTCATGATGAAAACATATTTTCAATAAAAAATATTTATTTGAAAACATCTGCAGCGGCTCTTTTAATTATCACTGAATAAAAATAAGATAAAATGTCTTACAGAAAAACTGAGAAAGATTGTATCACCACATATTAGAAACACAACAGTCTTTTTTCATACTCTGTTCATGTGTTAGATAAAACCCGTCACCCTAAATGCTCAAAAAGATTAAAAGAGAGCATTTTCAGCTATTACCTACACATTTTATGACTCTCTTTCAGATACAGTGGACATGTGCCTTTTCAAGTTTCATTGATATATAAACCTTATATTATGCAAAAGGAAACAAATTTTAAATATTTATTTTAAACATTTTTATGCCAGAAAAAATAATGGAGATGATAGAACAATACAACACTAAATATTTGGTAATAGCATTCATTAAAAGCCTCATTTTAGTAATTTGTACTTTTCTTCCAATTTAGTTAAAACATTTATATAAACTGTGCTTTATTTGCATCAACTGAGTTTAAAAGCCAGTATTGAATATGTAAGTAATATCATAGGAATCATATTTGAAACACTGCATTTTCTTGTCCTCTGTCAGAGTAGAAGCAGCTTCTTTTGGATGTACAAATGAACTCCTAGAACATATTTTGTATGAGTTTATCAGTAACATGCCACTGCACATTCTCTGCCCATTGTTGCCCTATCCAGGTGGGACATATCTGGAGCCGTCATTGGTACTGAATGTGGGACGCTGGAATCTGGCTCAGCTATGGTATTTCTCAGAGATGGTGAAAGAAAAATATGCACTCCATACATGGACACTACAGGTTATGGGAACTTACGATTTTATTTCAGTATGGGTAAGTATATATTTCTAATGTATTACAACATGTGAAGCCTGTGAGATTTAAATTGTGCAGTGAGCATTCTATTCCGCAGAAGAGGGTAGCTCTGATTCGTGACTGTGATGCCCATGAGGTTGTAAGACTGAACACTGTCTGTCTGATGAGAGTCCACTCTTCTGGCTACCCACACAGGTGTACAAACATGGTGGGCACATAAATAGGCATCCCAAAAATATAATCCTAGATAACACTGACTTGCAGATTAAAACCTTCTTGAACCAGACAGGAGTCTCCAAGTTTAGTAGCCCTTGGTGAGCTTTTCTTTTATAGATTTATCCAGACATTTTTTTTGGCTGATATAAATATTTAGCTCCAGTTTAAAAAAGTTTAATATAGAAGTCACATGAAGGTTTGTCCATGTAAGATCGGTGTCTAAACTTCCTTTACAGTTAGAGGAGATGTGGTCAGCACTGTTGCTGGAAAAATCCATTCAGATCACTGTGATATAGCTGTGTTAGACCAGCTAAGGAGCACGTGGGACTCCATTGACTGCTTGAATCTCTATTGATATAAAGGAAGCTTAAGCATCTGCTGCACATATAGGTGTGGGTTCATTCTTGTTCAGTCCTCAGGGCAGGATTCATTATACAAGCACAGGTTGTTGTTGCCACTTGAGTTGTCCAAGCGTATATGAGAGAGATCAGCACAAGGCTGGCATATATAACCCAGCACTTGGGGGACAGTCACAGCTTGATGGAGTAGCAAGTAGGTGAGGCAGGTCCCCCAACAGTGCCTAAAATGATCATTGGTACTAGTGTTTAATCAACTTAACCTGCCTGTTTTGTCCACAACTCCATAGTTTATCAATTGTATATAGTTTATCAATGGATTGTATCAGAAGTAGTGTGGCCAGCAGGACTAGGGAAATTATCGTCCTCCTGTACTCTGCACTGCTGATGCTGCATCTCAAATACTGTGCTCAGTTTTGAGCCCCTCACTACAAGAAGGACATTGAGGTGCTAAAATGTATCCAAAGAAGGGCAGCATAACTGGTGAAGGATCTAGAGAATAAGTCTTACAAGGAACATAAGCTCAGTGTAAGGCTGAGGGAACTAGTGTTGTTTAGCCTTTAGGCTCAGGGGAGACCTTATCACTCTCTACAACTACCTGAAAGGAAGTTGCAGTGAGGTGGGTGACTGTACTCCCATGTAACAAGTCATAGGATAAGAGGAAATGGCCTGAAGTTGCACTATGGGACATTTACATTGGATATTAGGAAAAATTTCTTCACAGAAAGGGTTGTGAAGTGCTGGAACAGGCTGCCAGGGGAAGTGGTGGAGTCACCGTCCCTGAAGGGGTTTGAAAGACATATAGACATGGTGTTTAGGAACATGGTTTAGTGGTATCGTGGCAGTGCTGGGTTAACAGTTGGACTTGATGATCTTAACCGTCTCTTCTGACCAAAATGATTCTATGACTTTATGAATTCTTCATGTGAAGAAGCATCTTTTGTATCTTCTAATTTCATTCAGTGCTCCTTACTCCATTATTAGAAGAGTTAAACATGTCTTTGTCATCCTTACGACATCATAGAGGACTTATAGGTACTTGTCATATCTTCCTACAGTCATATCCATCTAGACCCTGGTGTTAATCCATCAGAGTCAACAGAGTTGCATCTGAGGATAAGATAGCAGTTGCACAGGCAGCCTTACCTGGTTGAACCCATAGAACAGTTTCTGCTCAAACGCTTTTACTGTTTTAACAAGCATTTTCCTCTGCCAATGTATTGGCCCAGGGTGAGATTCATACAATGTGCTATAGTATGCTACAGTCTTGGAGGAGTTACGGCCTACATGTGGTATCTCTTGTGAAAAGCAAGGATGTGGTGTTTACATCATCTTTGGACCTTCCCTTCTGGGACAAAGTGCAACCTCAGTCATGTACCAGGGCTAAGAAACCAGAGAAGAACAAACATGTCCTGTCACTTGCCCTCTCCACTGTCGTTGTCAGTGCAACTGCACTAGTTCAGTGTTGCAGCAGAGTGAAAGCCCTATGAACCTCGTCATTATCATTCAGTACCTCACAGTATTTTTCCAGAACTTTTATTTTGCACATAAAGGAAATTGCACTAGTCTATTCTTTCAACACCATGTTTAGAGGAGGTGAGGATTTTTGCTTAAAAGTAGAGAATAATAGAATAATAAGGGAGGAAGTGGAGACTAAACTTGTGACCTTCTGAATCAACAAGAAAAAAACATCATTTAATCACTGGAAGACCTCATGTTGTTGTCCTAATTTGTCACACACCTCTTCTGTGTTACATGAATTACCAATAAAGCACAGGATGCTTTTTTCCCCAGTTCTTCCAAGCATTACAACACCTGCAAGAGAAACAGGAAAGAAATTTGCTCAACCTTCTGAACTTCGGGGAGAAGTTGTCAGCACATGCAGACACAGAGCATAGTGGGATATTGCTTGAAAAATGTATTCTGTATGTACTTGTAAATTAAATAATTATTAGTTTAAACATTCAGGCAAACAGAGGATTTGAAAGCACACACGGATGTCCCTTATTACAGTATAATACACACCAAAGATGCACATCTTATCTAGTCCTCTGACTGCTTTGCCTTGCCTATTCCGAGAACTGGCCATCTATAGTGAAAAAAGCAGAGAAAGTCTTTAATATATGCAACCTTTCTACTTTACAGACTTTTCAAAGAAGGTTGCTCATCCTGGGTTTTTTTTTTCTGTTTTGTTGTTGGGCTCTTTAATACCTGCAGTACCCATACTGTACAGTTTCCTGTTTCAAATACATATACTTTGTCTTAATTTTTTTTTTTCCAGAACACCAAATTAGTGTGGTGATATCCATCTTGTAACTGTAATGCAGAGCTTAATGCTCATATTTGCCAATACATCTGCTCTTTTGAAGAAGATTAATAAGTGTTTTGGGTTCTACTGATACAAAGGTATTTCAAATGCTGCCCCGTTCCAGTGAGGCAACCATGTCAGACATGTTTTGTATGATACAATAGACTCCATCCATCCCTTTTAGGATATGGCATAGGCATTAGAAGAAGCATCACAACAAATTAGGTACACAACATTCTTCCTCATTTCCTACTAAGAACAAGTTCTCAGCTGCCAAATCATCAGCTGAGAAGTATTAAAGAGGTCCTTACGTACAATGTATGTGGCTGCACAGAGTGTACTAAATAACAATTTACTGATAAGAACTGAAAAAGCAGAGAATTTCTGTGCAAATAGCATTTAAAGCATACAGACAGAAGTATTGCTTTGGGCACAGCATTTTCCATTAAAATTGTTTTGATAAGCTGTTTAAGAGAGATACCTGAGGTGTTCATAATTGTTAACCCCCTTGATCTCTGGCATGGTATATCTGATCAAATAGTTCTTACATACTGTATCCTTAGGGCTGGTGTTCTTTTGTTGCGTATCCTAAGTTAAATGGCATCTGGTTGCAATTATTTTCATAATTATGGCTGAGTAATATGGTTCCACTTTCCAATAATAAGGGCTTCAGTTAATATTTTTCTCCCTCAAATGTGTGTCGAATAGGGGGAACTTGTGATTCTGGAGAATCCCATGAAAATGATGTCATACTTTATGCCAAGATTGAAGGCAGGAGAGAGCACGTACCTCTTGATACCCTGACCTATGCTGCTTACAAGGTAAATCATCTTAAACAAAGTAGGCGGACGGAATGGATAGATCAATCTGTTTTCAAGTCATCACAACACTGAATTCCACAGGGACAGTCACATATGAATTACCGAGGCACATAAATCATGAGTAAATCTCATACTGATAGGACGCTTTTGCAGCACAGTTCTGTAGTTATTGCTGTTCACTCCACCCCTGAGCAGGACTGTGGTATTGGCTGGTGCCAGGATAACAGGCAAATGGGCAATGGACAAAAATTTTCACCTATCAGCCAAAAACTTTAGCGATAATGTCTCCACACAAAGAATTGCTCCTGTCTCCACTCAAGCTCCTCCTAGTCATAGTTCCTCAGGACCTACATCCTAAGAGGTTCAGTCATGGTGGGATCAGTGGCTGGCAGGAGAGTGACCTGGAAGTGCCTGGATATCTTTCCCATGCCTAGTGCAGGAAATTTCACATTTTACACTTTTTCTTCCCATTTTAAATACGGTTGCATGCTCTCCTGGGGGATCTGCAGTGATGTGTGCATGAACTCAGCAATAGGTGGTTGCTGGCTGTGTGCACAGGCAGCATCTCCTCTGCTGATAGTGCAGCCTCCTTCCAACCACTCCACCACCCTCAGGCAGGACAATAAGGATCTCAAGCTTGCTCTCAAGATGCTTCCCATCTAGAGAAAGGAAGCACTTAGACTGTGTCTACTCTGAGTAACCCATCCCTGAGGTGTCCTCATTCTGCTGCTGTAAAGACGACAGAAAAAATTGACATGTCATACATATGCATGGCTGCATTAGAGATTGAAATGCAGTATGCTTATACAGTGTGGGGGGAATTTGGCGGTAAAGATGCAGCAGATTTCAAGCAGAGGTCTGTGTGCATTTTCACTATAACTGTAGCATTTAGAGAGCAAATGTTTACAGCAGGGCTTGGCCTGCCTTTGATTGAGTCACTTGCATTGTTTCATTGTGCGCGGCTTCCCTCCTCGCCTGCTTCTGTGTGAAAGTCGGAGTAGAACTTTTTTAAAACTAAGGAAACTGTAATTGTAAAATAATAAAAAATTAATCAGGGAACTCAGGGAGAGATAGGATCTGAAATTACACCAAATTAATTGTGGAGTTTTTTTAAAAAAACAAGCATTTTAAAAGCTGACATCCTCTTTTGACATAATAAAGGTCTAATTGTGTTGCTTTAGCACAAAGGCTAAGCATCGTAAAGCAGTGCTTTCATTTATTTCAACAACATCCTCCCTACAGATGCCTGTGAACTCATGCTGTTACTCTATTCTCACGTATTCAGACCAGACATTCCAATACCTTGGGTTTGCGTCTGTGAGCTGAAAGGCTCCAGGACAAATACCATTTTCCATTACCAACTGAGCACTGACAAAATAAACTGGTATATTTCGGAACATGGAAGTTATGTTGTTTTCTACAGTGTCTTTACAACCAAACAATCCGATCCCACTAAGGAGATAAGCAACACCAGTATCCAGATTGTTGATAGTTATGCACATAATTTAAAATAGTTTTTATTTGGGATCTTCTGTGGAAAAGGGTGTCTAAAAAAGTTATCAGAAATGAAGCAAGGAGAGACAGAAGCACATGTTTGGTTCAGCACATTTGAAGTTGCTTTTCTATTTTAAATAGTACCTTTTGGCTTGTTTTTAATATTACTTGCTTTACTTAAGCCTGATTTAATTTCTTTTAAAGGTTCCATCTTTGGTTTCTGTTGTCATTAGTCCGGACCAGCAGACTCCTGCAACCAAGTTTTGCCTGAAGCAAAAGAGTCACCAAGGCCACAACAGGAATGTCTGGGCTGTAGATTACTTCCATGTCCTTCCAGTGCTCCCTTCTACAGTGACTCACATGATCCAGTTTTCCATCAATTTGGGTTGTGGAACTTATCAACCTGGTAACAGGTAAAACTGATTAGATCTCCCTTTTGATTATCAGCTGTCTGGGGTTTTTGAATACAACATTTGGTTTATAACATCTATGTAAGTATTTGGAATGTTTTTTCTCAGAAAGAACTGAGCCAATCAACAATGACAAATTAAAGCTGCTCAAAAGCTAACGTTTCTCCTGATATCCACAGGCCCAGGTTTATATATCTTACATGCAATCAGGAGTCTATTAAATAGTTTTCCAGGTCAAAAACTTGCTTTTCTTAGTCCATTATTCTGAAATATGCTCATGATTTCAGAGTGACTTTTGTTTCAGTTTCTAATGGATATGAGATTTATCTCTTAGTACTGTGTAAGGGGGTAGGTATTAAAGGCAGCTGCAGAAACCTGCCTTTCAGAACTCCCAGGGATTACTGAGGTCACAAGCATATCTAATTTTTGTAATACTGGTGATAAGTAGTCCTCATCTTAATGATCATCTGTGTGAGGACCTCACTCTCTGTAGACTGGCCACAGAACTGTTTTACTGGCTTCACTTCTTCGGGATATTTGACCTGATTTTTAGCCATGGCCTTAAGGGATAGCGAAAGGGAAAGAAGGGAGTAAGTTGCTGCTCCATATTTTGTAGAACCATAGAAAAGTTGGTTGGAAGGGACCTTCACAGGTTATTTAGTGAAACCTGATGCTGTAGGTGGCATTGTTACCAGCACAGGTCAGGTCAGCCATGGTTTTGCCTATGCACGACTTGAAAATCTCCATGGTTGGATAATGTGCTACCTCTTTGGGTGACCTGCTCAAGTGAAAAAGTGTTTCCTGATGTTTAGTACAAAACTCTGAAGCTGTGTCTTTACGGCCATTTCCCTTTCTACTGTGCCTGACAGTAAAGAAGAGAGTTTGGTTCTGCCTCCCTTGTGAGTGTCCTCTGCACCACCATGAGCTTCCTTATATAAGCCCTTCTCACTAGGCTGAGCAAGCTAGCTTCTTAAGCCCCACCTAGCTTGGGGCTCAAGGCCATGAATATCTTGGTCATCTTCTGTTCCATCTCTACAGTTTCTTAACATCCTTCTTCAAATAGTGGATCCAAACCCAAACTGTACACTACCCTTTTTTCATTACGTACATTTGAGACTGTTTATCCTGATATTTTATGAGGAATAAGTTCCTTTAAAATTTTTCCGGAGTCAAGAGTTTAAAGTAAGAGATTGTGAATGCTTTCACATCCATGTCGTGTGACATCTGCTTCCAGCAGGAAAGAGTTGCATTAGCACTGACAGTCCTAGCAGCCATGCAGAGCAGAAGAATTCAAAGGACAGCAAAAATCAAGGCATTGTACTTATATTTGATAGGAAGGGAAGGCAGCAACATTTTTCTACACGGAAAATGAAAATTTTGCCTGTAAACACTCCTGGCCCGTAAATATGCGTTATATAAAGTCTCTGTCTCAGTCTGTTATCTGATGGAAATTAGTATGTATTTTGAAAGGTTAATATTCTTCCTTCGTGTAAACTATTTCTGAAGCAGAAGCAAGCTTCTTCATAACAAAATTAGCACTAGATCTCCATTATCCCGGTTTGCATTTCCCAAATATGTCAGCATTTCCCAACTCCTTGTCTACAGCATTATTCAGAATGCTTTCATTACTTCAAATGTGAGAGACTCATATGGAAAATAAGGAGTAAATATGACCCTCCAAGGTATCAGTCAAGTTAAATCTGAAATAAATTAGCCAAAACCTTCATAAGCTGTTTTAGCACACGCAAGATCACAGTGATGGTACATTTAAATAATGTCAGTAGATTATAATGAAAAGGAAAAGTTATAATCCAATAATTTAGTATTAAGGTGATGAATTATGACTTTTATAATGTTCCACTGACATCACTTAAAATAAAACAGAATATTACAAGCTAATTATGTGGAGGAAATTAGAAGAGTATTTCAGTAGAATACTAAATAAGTAATAAATCAAGCACTTTCTATATTACTTTTTTAAGGTCTTCAGAATGTAAAATGTCTAAGGATTTCCTTACACACCTAGGTTGTAAACAAAGGGGTTTTTTAAATACACAGTGAAATGGGGAAGAAAAAATACCTATTAATATCTTTTGGAAAATTGAACTTGTCAATAAACTTTTGGGAGAATGAGTTTAATAACTTGTTGTCATAGACGTGGTGGATGGTCTCATGGAGTTTCCAGTTCTCTAATGTTGCTATCTGTACATGGGCGGTTTGGTTTACTACTGGTCTAAGAAACCAGAGAATAGCAGCCTTTTCCCAAGCAAATCTGGAGGGTTTGCATACGCTTATGTTACAAAACTCAAAAAATTCCCCATTGAGCACTCTATACTCTGTGAGGTGGGAAGAAACCTCCAAAGACCACTATGGCTGGGCAGCGTAGAGGCTCCCTTGTCTCCCAGGGGCTTGGTCTGCTACAGGGGGTCTCTGAAGGATGCCCTTCCCCAGCTCCCCTCTGCAGTTCTCAGTGTGGGCTGGCTGTTTTCAACATTCCATAGTGCTTTTCAGATCTCCATTTAGTCATGATGGGTGGAGGAGGCACAGGTGATTGAGAAGTCCAGTGAAAATATTTGTCATAAATGAAAGGAAAGAGCCAGCTAGTGCGTGAATAACTAGTGGTCTTTTACCACCTTCTGAAGATGTACTGGTTAGCAGCTGGCACTTATAAGTGTCCTGTGCTCACGTGATGTTGTCTAGCTCTGATTAATCCAAGTTTTATCCTCATTACTTTTGAAACCATTTCTAGCTGAAATTAAGAGTAACATTTAGTAGCTCATTTAACAATAGCAGCAGCATAAAAAGACTAGCTAGATGGTGGCTCAACAAGGACTGGGTGTTTAGACAATCCTCAGTCTATAGGCTACCCTTTTGGGGTTTAAACACACAGCTCTGTTCCATATTTATTTTTTAAGGGCTTGTTGTATTCAAAGTCTGCTTAATTTTTTTTCACATTTCACCATCAGTTATTAGAAATAACAGATTTGATGGCTTCTCGGTGCTGGTACTTCTATGTTCCTATCGATGCCAGGTAGCCTCATGGTGTCTTTCTCCTTTCTTCTCTTCACTGTTATCAGTGTCAGCTTGGAGTTTTCAACCAACCATGGTCGCTCTTGGTCCCTGCTCCACACCGAATGTTTGCCTGAGATATGTGCTGGGCCTCACCTCCCCCACAGCACCATCTACGCCTCCGAAAATTACAGCGGGTGAGAGTGTTCTCTGCAAAGCTAACTGAGATGCAAGATTAAAGAAGTGAATTATAGGTGACAGAAGAAAACAGGAAAGCACACAACCCCATGTCATCTTTCATCTTTGACTAGCTGAGGACAGCAAGGGAGGAGTGTTCTGGTCTCCTGGCTGTCCAGTAATGAAATCTGAAATATATGGGTCTGCTTCTGTGGTATAATATGTCTGATACTAAAGATAAATTACCAAAAAAACCCTGTGGGCAGCATGCTGGTAATCAGAAGAAAAGTTATACCTTGTCAAAGCTACAGAAATTTTCTTCTTAGCCAGGGGAACCATCAATCAAAGCCATATTTACATCCTCAGACACCTTTACTCACTTGGAATCCCAATATTGGGTTGCAATGAAGTACATCCTCTGTACTTCTGCAGATGGAGGTGACTGTTAGTGTCCATTTCTTATATCAACCCTTCTCTATGTTAAATCTCTTTGGTACTGTTCTGGCCATAAAATGACGCAACTGTGACATCTTATTGCATAGCACAAATCCTTCGACTGTGTATCCTTCAGTATCCCAACTTCCACAGATACTTCAGAGCAGCAGGTATGACTATGAGAAGAAAGTGTACTTGAAGCATTGTTATGACCTGGTGACCCCTCCATCCCTACACCATTTTTATAGGAACCATTATCCCCAGTGTGTGTAGTAAGTGTAGACCCCATGGATGACATGAGAATGATGGCCCAGACCACAGCAGACCAAATTCTTTGTGCCTGTCTTCTCACTTCCAAGGGGTTTCCACAAAACAGAACTCCGTCATACTGAAAGGTTTAATTCAGTATGCAATTTAAGACATATTCATTGTGATAGAGAAGTCACTACAGCCAAAGAGCTTAACATCTTTTCTGACTTCATGCATTCATACAGGGGAAATAAAACGGCTGAGATTCATAATGTAATAATTAACTCATACATTGTATAAAAATAACATGGGTCAGATCCTTTTTTTTATTATTATTATTCATATTTTCTAAAGCTGCAGTAACTTCACTGCTTCCTTTGAACATATTTTAGATTTAAAAAGTCTCATAAAGCTTCCAGTATATGTAAACACATCTGCAAAACATACAGTTGCTTAATGACTAAAACGTTAGCATTTCTGTTGTCTGTATTTCAGGTGGAACCGAATAACTATTCCCCTTCCCAATGCTGCATTAACAAGTGACACCAGGATTCGATGGAGACAAACAGGACCAATCCTTGGAAATATGTGGGCAATTGATAATAGTTAGTATTCTTATCCATGATCATGATACGTCAGAGGAGTAAATTTTTATATGCTGCTCCAAGTAATCATATTTTCCACAGTCACAACTCAGGACTTGCAGTTTGTTAAATTCCTTTTCTTCTTATGTGCACTTGGTAACAGGCATGTTTTGAAGCTAGGGGGAAATTCTGTGATTTAAAAAGACAATAGCTAAGTAGAGTACTCTGTTTGTTTGTTTGTTTGTTTTCTTTTAACTGAATGATTTACAGGAAAAAAGATATTGGTGGCAAGGGCTTCATGTAACATTTCCTCTGGCTATTTAGTCCTAATTGCATAAATAGGTACCACATTGCGCTCTTCAGGACATGTACTGTGCCAGCCTGAGCAACAGTTACAGCATCTGGGACTTAGATTTCCTTCTGGATATAGGAGACCTTCACAAGCAATGCTACTACCAAAACACTGACAAAACTATTATAGTGTTTACAGTATCTTCAGAAGTAAATTACTATCTGTTTCAGGGAACTACTCTTCTTTTAATAAATTATTTTTCACCCACCTGTTCTTTAAATGAGTGTGAAGAACTGGGAGGAGCTTGTATTGCCTCATATAATTATAAAACTTAGTGCAGATGGTAACTGCAGCCAGTCTTGAAGTTAAACAACTGAAATCACAGAAAAAGTATTTAGTAACACAGGGTGAAATAGATACAATGTATGAAATGGAGAAATAAGCTTGATTGGAAGGGATAACTAAGAGAAGGTGTGAATTTTTTATTCTGTTCATTATCCTTAAATGATTTGGGACTAAGTAAACAACGCCCAGAAGTTGTTTTGTTAGAAGTGTGAAGCATGTAATTTAAAGATTTATGGTGATGTACAATAGCCTGTGAAATGTTGTAGTGATTCCCATGAAGGGTGGATATGGAGTGGAGGAAGGGTAAATAGTTACATTTTGCAAAATCCTTAAAATAGAGTAATGCCTAGTTTTGAAAAGAAAAGTCCTTGAAGCTGATAAGGTAATGCCACAAATGAAAGTTTTCCAGAAAAAGTAATGAAAATTATTCTCTTAATCATAGTACTGGAAAGCAGCATTATCTTGACATTCTGGATAGAGTGTTAATGCTCATCTTTAGAGATAATGTTATACATCAAAAAGAAAGTAACATTAAGGGAAACATTAGGTATATAAACATGAGAAGATGTCTGAGTCTGAAAAGATGAGTTGCTATCTAACAAAATGAAAACCATAAGCACAGGATACACTCATAGATGTTAACAGAAACAAAAGCAAGATTAAATCAATCCAAGGATCAAAATTCTTTACAACAGATCGAAACAACAAGCTTCTGAAAATCAGTGGACAATTCATATATCTGCACTACCTTTGTTTGTAGAACAAAACACAAAGCTATCAAAGGATGTCGTTGTGTACAATCTCAAAAGAAATTTTACCAACCATCTGCCTAAAAAGTGCCTGCTCCAAAATCTGAGGTGTAGGACTGTGATACAGGAATCACGTCTTAAAGATCTCCATGTTTCTAAGATTTTGCATGCCTTTTTTGTTAGATACTAGTGGAACTGAAGCTTTACACTGTATTATAGGGAAAGACTTACAAATATTGGCAAGCCACTCAAATTCCTGAAGAGGAAGATTTGCAAGGATTCAGCACTCTGACTTTTATCTTCACAACTGTTTCTTATGTGAATTAAGTTTTAAATGAAATCTGGAAGCTGGCCATCTTGTAGAAACACTGGAAAACTGCCAATTTCCATAAAGCTCTTTTCATTTTGAACATCATTACATATTTAACCCTTCTACTTTTACCACCCCCTCAAAAAGACCTCAAAAGACACAAATAAATCAAACAGACAAGAACATGATTTTTGCACCCTGAAAAGTGAGAAAATCCAGAAATCACATTAAATCTGATGGGGAGTTAGTTATAGGGAGTAGCTAACAGGGACTTAGAATGTGTCTGCCAGGGGGTACTGACACACTGCTATGATGAGCAACTTCATAAAACTGGGAAAGGGAATAATTACTGCTTGCTATAGATGATTTCAAATTGGTGGCTATTTAGATGACATTTCAAAAGTCACAGTGCAGGTGGATGACTCCAAGTAATATGCATTTTTCAACAGAAGTGATTACACTATTCGTGGTTGAGGACTGTTTACTACATTGTATTGCAAGAACATTTCCCACAAGTTATCCATTTGGGCTATACCAGATTAATGCTTTTCTTCGTAATAGTGCAATGACATGTAGATTACACTGAGATTTGCTCACCTTTCCCTCCACAAAATATCAACACTGTTGATTAGGAGTCATTGGAGGAAGATGAAGTAAAAAAGTAAAACAAGTCTGGAATTTTTTTGAGCGCATATTATTTGGAGTTTTATACCTTTTAAAAGAATCAGTGAAACTGTATGGTATTTACTAGTTACTTAAAACATATCAGGGCAGGTTCTAATTCCAGTAAATCCAATGAAGCTAAATATGTGAATTTCAGTGAGGGAAGCAGAGGCACATTTTAAAATCTACAAGACTGCTGTTGCAATGTACAAATGCATGTACTGAATACAGCTCTGAAATAAGGTGAGGAAAAGGGAAAGCAAGAAAACGGTCAATGCATAACAAATCATCTGATTTCATTCACAGTCTTAGAAAACTCCGGTACATAAATTATAATGTCACTACTGTCTCAAGCCACAGACAGACATTACCCATTAAATAATAAATTGTCCCTGGCTATCCTTGACACAGGTAAATGCATTCTATCCTTTTGTAGGTGTCTTCCATCTAGTGGGATTATGATAAATACAGTAACTCTATGATCAGATCTGTATAATTTCTTCTTGTGGTTATATTCTGTTTATAACATAACCCTTCATTTAACTGATTTCTTTTCTCTGCAGTTTATATTGGTCCATCCTGCCTCAAATTCTGCTCAGGGCGAGGACAATGTACTAGAAATGGCTGCAAGTAAGAGTTATAATTCAGTATTTGTATTCAATTTCTGTCACATAGTTCATTTGATGATCTGAAAGTTGAACTGATTTTCATTTCAGCCCTTGCTTTTTGAGATGACTGACTATAAAGCTATCATAGCCCCCAGAATGCATAAAGCTCACTGAAGAGCTAAAGATGAATCTTTCTAAACAGCAGCACATTTAATATTTTCTTTATAATTTTCTTCTGGGAGAGTCTAAATTCCAGTTCACCTTAAAATGTGCTAGAGAGCACACTGGAATGTCAGTGATGCATGCTTTATGTGGTTTTAGAGGTGATTTGAGACTGTATCACTTTTATATTAAATTTTGAGAAAGACTCACAGGTTTCATAGTTCTAATATCCCATAGCCTAACAGACTTCAGGGACAGAAGGTCAGCACTACACTTTTTTTCAGAAAAATCTGTCTTGTTAAAAGGGTTCCAGCCTAAAAAGTACTTACTCAAAACCAGTAAGCACATTAAAAAATATTGGTGTAACTATTTTTAGATATTAACAAGAGTTTGACCCACAGGGCTTTCTATTCCATTACTCAGTTTTTTGTAATCATATCTGAAATGCTACATGTAAAAGCAAATTCATCATTTTACATATGAACAACTTTAAATTATGTTGGCAGTATTTTTGTTCCAAAAATGAATAAAAATACTTTGATATTTTGTGTTATGTATAGATTGGTCAGGTGTTCATAACTATGATTATTTTAAATTGGATAAGTACTAGCTAAAAGAAAACCATTAGCTATGCAATACCAAAATTAAGTTTAAAGATGTTCTTGTTCCTTAGATTTGAGAGGGACTTTGTAGGCATCTTTCATTCATGAATGGCCACAGCCGCTGTGTTGGTTTGACAACCAACCACAAGAGAAGATAGGGCATTAATTATGCTGTTCAATCTTCCTCACCCTCACAGGTGTGACCCCGGCTTTTCAGGGCCAGCATGTGAGATGGCATCGCAGACCTTCCCCATGTTCATCTCAGAGAGCTTCGCCAGCTCCCGCCTCTCCTCTTACCACAATTTTTACTCCATCCGGGGGGCTGAGGTCAGCTTCGGCTGCGGGGTCCTGGCCAGCGGCAAGGCCCTGGTCTTCAACAAGGATGGGAGGCGTCAGCTTATCACTTCCTTCCTTGACAGCTCCCAGTCCAGGTGAGAGGGAAAGAGCAGTAATGTGAGGCAAAGAAACTTCCCTTCCAGAAAGAAACCCTTCCCGCTACAACCCTGTGTATTATTAAGCCAATCATTTTAACAGGAAGACAAGATTTTTAAAACTCCTAGATTCATATTTTAATGGTGATTTCATACCCTTGCTTTTTTTCTATTTGCTTTGTAAACAACAGAGCCCAAAACAGACTGGAGGGAAGTTACTGTACAGCTCAGATGGAAAATATGAAATGTTAATATCAAACCTGAGTGTCAAAGCCAAGTGCTAATTAATTATTTATAAGGTTGTGTTTATTTGACAGCTTGTGGCAGCTGATTAGATCCATTCACTATCTCTCCCTCCTCTTCAGTGCCTAATAAATAATTAAATGCTGTAATGATTGGCATTTTTTTAACTGTATGTGCCACATTGCATTACTTGACAGTAAAAACAAATTGCATGTACAAAACCCAATAACTGGTATTTATCAAAATTTGTCTAGATTGAGAAGATCTGAAAACAACCTGGTTAGGAAAAAAACCCAACAAAAACATCAAACCACTATGCAAACGGTATCCTATAAATATTTGTGTCATTCTTAACCAGGTTCCTGCAATTCACACTACGCCTGGGCAGCAAGTCAGTGCTGAGTACCTGCAAAGCACCCGACCAGCCCGGGGAAGGGGTGCTGCTGCACTACTCCTATGACAACGGGATTACCTGGAAATTACTGGAACACTATTCATATGTCAACTACCATGAGCCAAGGTACATGCATGAATGTTATGAGGGGTGCTATCTACACGCAGTTAATGCTGGTAGTGGTAGTCACTGCAATGTGGAGAGTAAGTACAGCTGCCCACACAGTGCAGAAGTGAGTGAAGATATTTTACTGTACACTGGAAGTTATTGCTTTTCCGTAAAATTTTGCAGCTGTTCTAGGCACTTCCCATATTTGCCTGCTTCTATAAAAATGAACGCATGGATTTAACAGCATTCAAATCTCAGGTGATGGGACAGAACAAGCCAAGGTAGTACAGGATAAGGCATAGAAATGTACTTGTGGGAGATAGGGGCACGTCTTTTCCCATGGAAGCAGTCACTTGTAAAGAAAAATTAACATAAATTATTTGTAGCTTTGAAGCCATAGATACCTTCACTACATCATCCTCTGGGATTAGGAGTTTGTAGGCAGCACAGGACAGCTGAGACAAAATCTGACCGTGAGGGTCTCTCCAGGTCAGCAGGGAAATTGTGCCTGCTCCCATTATGGAGGGGATTACACGACTTTGTGCCTCTGGGCTAAACTCAGTGCACTGGGAGGACCTGCTGACAACTGTGCCTGGGAATTGTACAAATCACAGAGAAGCTGAACAAAGAGCTCATCTTGTCTAGCAGCACCTATCTTTTGTGTCTCTCCAATTTGAGAGGAATATATTTAGAGAAGGCAGCATTTGTTACTGTTGCATTTATGAGACCATCCACTAATTTTAATAAAGCAATGCAAAATCAGGTGTCTACACAAGCATATCTGTACCACAAGCCCAGAACAATCTGGACAGGCGCTGTGCACTCGACTCTGGAAGCATCCACCTTCACAGGGTGCTGCAGCAGAGCTGATAAATCCCAGCGAAAGCAGATGCTCTGCAATGGGAACATGCGAGGCAGAGCCAATGGTGGCATCATGGGTCCTGCCCCAGTTGGTACATTCCTGCCCAAGGGTGACTTTACACTGGGTCCTCTTCTTTATCCTTCCACCCAGTTCCAAGATAATGAACGAGACAACCCCAGAGGTGGGATTGTAGATAGTCTGTGAGTCATTTGTAAATTTCATTACCTGTATTTATTGAGCTCAAAACAGCACTTTAAAAAAAAAAAAAAAAGTTAGATTTCCTCGACTTGATAATAACTCAGTACAAAATGACAAAATACAAAATGTGATTAAGAATAATCTAATTAATAAAATAAAATAATAACATAACATTAAATATATTTCCTAGGAGTTATAACAAATACTCAGAAATCTGGTATCTGGTAGAAGTATGCTGCATGTAGACTTCAATTTCTGAATGTTTCCAAAGGAAAGATCCTACAAACTGGAACACTCATAAACATTCTTAAAAATTTCCTTTCCCATCCATTATTATAGTCACATATATATTTTATATGGCCTTGTTCCTAATTCTTAGATTCAAGATTACAGCTGTAGAAATTATACTTCCCTAAAGCTTTTTAATATATAGCACTATGAAATTTTTATAACAAAAAGGAAATATATATTCTGGTGACTAATTTTAATAAAGTTTAAGATATAAATGTAGTAAATTATATTGCTGCTTGAATTTTTTTTTCATTTTGAGATTAAGTATTAAACATGGTTTCTGTTGTTCTGACAGGGCAAAGAGTTAAGCACAACATAGACAGGTTAGAAAGGTTTTGCCATAACTTATCTATAGTCCATTCTGGGGAGTTAGAAAAGTGATGGACATACAAACTTGAAGTCAATGCTGGCAATAATTATGATGAAGAACATGAAGAAAGCTTCACCTTTTCATATTATGTTGTCCAAAAATATCTGCATTTTTGGTAACGTTGATGGACTGCTGCAAAGTTTGGCAATCAATCCATATCCAGAAATTTAATTAATCTTCAGTCATACAAAAAATAATTACACATTTAATGTTCTGCTGAAAAGGTGCATTTAATCTGCTAACATTTGACAGCTGCATTTTTCTTCTGAGAAGAACAGCAGTAGCTTTTCAATATTTGGTATGCGCATAGCTTGAAAGAATGAGATTGGAGCAAAGGTCTCCCAGCTGGTTTTTAAGAAATCTAATGGTAGCTGGTAATGTTAGTAGGAACACTTTTCTCCTCTGCAGAAGAAAAGTCATTAGCAAGAATCCCCCTCCCTCTCCATCTATCTCCCACAAATCAAAGACAGACAGCAGAAGCTGTTATAACTGGAGATGTAGTCGGGTTCTGCATACTAACATATGTGCCATACACGGTGATATACACCAACATTTTTAAATTGTGTTTGTTTAATCCCCTGGGATGAGAAATTTATTTTAACACGTGTTAAATATTTTAACATCCAATAGATGTATCAGTGATGTATGTCATGATTTAGGATTTTCTGTAAATTACTGTCAGTGAGAATTAGTGTCTACAGGGGTGAGCTTAAGAGAGTTAAGAGTGAAAGGGAAGATGCAGGCATCAGAGACAGCCACCAGCAAAGAAATATGTCCAGGATTATAACTGAGCATTAACTCGCACAAGTGCCAAGTGCATCATGGTGTATGCTGGCTACAGTGCTCCTCCTAGCCACAGTATGGGCTTTCCTCAGGTTTGCTCTACTGAGCCATAGAAGACAAAATTGTTAGTTCCTTTTAGCATCAGTAGCGCTTTAGTGTCATTTGTGCCTTTAAAAATTGACCCAAAAAGCCATAGAGTTGCTGCTTATTAGGGAACCCTTGGTGGAAAGAAACTCCTTGCAGCTTATTCACATACTAGAAAGTAATGGTGCTTAGTCTTTCTCTTAGAAGGGTTTATGAAGTCATTCAAGCATGTTTATTTGAGCAGCTAAAGGAATATATCCACCATACATATAGTGAGTGTACTGATGGCCCCTTGCCACGGGGACACGGCAGCCATCACCTCTGTCTGTCCCTCAATATTACTTTCCCCAGCCTATGACTGGCAGAAAGCAGGTCCTAGGAAAGCCAGCCAGAACTTCTTGAGTGCTTCCCATTCCTTTAGCCAAGCTGTTTGATTTTTTTCTTGCTAGTGGATTAACACATCGTTCTTTAAAATCAATATGACATTAAACAATGGTATTATAAATTTACTCTTTACAAGGACAGTAATTTTAAGAGTATGGTTCTATACTAAAAGTGACACAGGCACAATATTGTGTCATATAAACAGAACAAAACATCACAACAGGCAGCTTAGAAAGCCTTGAATCTGGAAAAAAAGTACTTGGTGCTAAAGTATAAAATTATGTTTCCAGTTCACCTGATTTGTCATTTTATCCACATTTCCTCTAAGAAAGAAAGAAAAATACCAGCTACATGATGAGTTTGCCAAAATCCCTTTTGCCAGCAAGTAATCGTACACAGATGGAGACAAATGTCCCTGTTGCCAGACTGTTTCTCAACTCACGTGTGTTGTGTGGGTCACCATGGTCCGGGTGATTTATGGAGCTTTCAAGAAGGTGGTGTTGCTGTGGCAATTAATGCATGCTCCCTGCTGCTGTGTACAATAATTGCTCCTGGAAATTAGATATTACTCTTAATTTTCTTTGCAGTTTGTCAATTAGAGGTTTGTTGACATAGCTGCCATGACAAATCAGGTGACCTTGCATACCAGTAGAAGAGCTTGGGACTCGCTTCCAGTTGCATCTCTATGCAACTACAGAAGAAAAGTGTCTGCCATAAAAGAAAAGTGTCACGCATAAACACACGGTCTGACAAGATAAACCTTTTCCACTTGAACACGGCAATTTACAGGGGAGGGTTCTTCCAGGGCAAGAAAAACATTGGCATGACATCAGTACTGTGCAAAACAAGCACAGATGTTAAGAAGATGCATGTCTTCAGATCAGGATAAAACCCACTGAATCTGAGAAAATGGAACTGGAATTCACAAGTCCTTGTCAGCTGATCATTCCTTTGCCAATTTAATCTTCTGGGCTTCAAATGGAGTGCATTCAGATTTCTTCTGGTATGGAAGAGCACCTTTAAATTTACAGAGAGTTCCACAGTAGCAGCAGAATTTATGAAATTGGTGGAAACTCTTTTTTGTGGCTTTTGCATATGTCTGTCTTTCAATAAATAAATTGACTAGCAAAAGAACTAACAACTCCCCTGTCACTGGTAGAAGATCTACCAGTAAATGTTAAGGAATTTGTGGACTGAATTTAACCCATGACTTTTAGGATCAGTAACAATAATAACCATAAAATACATCCCCAGGGAATTACTATAAACAGCAAAACTTTCAATAATAATTTGGGTTTTTTTCCAGAATAATTTCAGTGGAGCTGCCTGAAGATGCAAGACAAGTTGGCATTCAGTTCAGATGGTGGCAACCTTATCACTCTTCTCAAGGCGAAGATGTGTGGGCGATCGATGAAATTATCATGACCTCTGTGCTTTTCAATAGCATCAGTCTGGACTTCACCAACCTAGTAGAAGTCACACAGTCTCTGGGATTCTATCTGGGAAATGTTCAGCCCTACTGTGGGCATGACTGGACTCTTTGGTGAGAAAAACTTATTAATTTCTGTTCTACTTATGTTTTCTTTGTCTATTCATCCTTCTAAGAACCAAGTGATTTCTGAAAAAGAGTCTTTCTAACAGCTTTTCAAAGTAGTTATGTCTCATCCTCATATTATGGACAAAAATACAGTTGCTAATCTAATTGCAATTAGCAGTAAGTTTTTACAAACCATTGCACAGAGATTTATGTTTGATGGGAACCTTGAAAGTATCATTCTTTCCCCACAAAATATTTGAAGAATATCCTAATAGAAACAACTCAGAAAATTTTCATAATCTTCACTTAAAATCCAGTCAGATTAATATGGGTATACAGGTTATGAAAGAAACTGTTAAGTACAGACTCACAATATTTTGTAAGCTATGTTTAGTGACATTTTTTAAGTGATGTTTACATAGCTGTTAGATTACACTCCAAAAAGGAAAGGCAGCAGAATATTGGTAGAATTATGTTAGTCATTTGTAGTTATTTTGTCCAGTATTACATCCATTTAGTAATTTACATTGTTATCAGCATTATCATATATTGCAATTATTCCTCAAATGTGCTGTGTATTTAGAAACAAAAGCAAGAAAACATCACCTAACCCAAAACATAAAAAGCAAGAAAAGAAAAAGAAGTGAAAAACGAATAAAAAGAAAATTCTGTTACAATTATGTAAAATTAAGCTTTTTTAGTAAAGCATTAACCTGCTTCACAAAATTAAATTCTGGAGTACATACGTGTAATATTTGGAATTACTAGAAGGAAAGCTCAATTTAATCTCTATGTTTTGATTAAAACGAAATAACAGTTTCATGCTTATCTGACCAACATATATAGCCAGTATGGCTTTAATTGGCATAGATATATGTATTTGGAGAAAGTACAAACACAGTAATTATAGAAAACCTCAAGAAAATATAAATATTTTTAGTATCCCCGTGGACACTCATAGAAACACTGTTGGAATTTTATTAACAAGTATCTCTGAGCAATCTGATTTGACTTTCTGATCATCTGTCAAACTAAAAGGAGTTGGCTTAGCAGTAGGAACACCACCAAATGTGTTCTAGTGGTGATAATGAGGCAGCAGAAGCACCATTAACCACTTTAATAAGGACAAGGAAGGTACTCGCTGCTCATTAAAATGAAACAACATGTTAGGGCTCAAACTGTTTGCATCATCTTCATCAAAGAGTTGGAATGAAATAATGACATTGTTTTCCCTCTGTTCTTGTAAGACTAGTTTATCATGGAGAGGGGGTTAGGTTATTTAAGAGAGGAGAGGTTCCTCTGTTTTCCTCCTATGACTCTAAATCAGAATCAAAATAATAAACACTAAGCTAAATTCTCCATCTCCATATTGGATAGGTTTTGTAGTGCTTAGTCATAGAGGAAATGTTGAACTTTTCATGAATCAAATACAGATTCAAAGCCTTTGCAATATTTCCTTACTATTTATGTATTTTTCATTATCACTCGAAGACATGAACTCTGTCCTTCACTGACCTTGTTTCTCTCAAGGGAAATTTTAAAACTTACACAAAGTCTGTAAAATGGCTGCTAGTTAAATTAATTATTGTTGGCTTTTCCCAGCTGTGAGTCCATTTGATTCTCATTTTCTAACCCATGACTTTCTATGAGCAGAGTTTGCAGTTGGACTGACACCATCCTCTTGAGAAAAGTCTGACAACTGCTTTTTCATTAGAATAACTATGGTAAATATGCTATACATCATTTTACAGGGTGTCACCCCCAGGTCTATTTTCACTGAATTGCCTTTAATTGTCTATTAGGCCTCCATTTCTACCTCAAAAACTGTAAATCTGAAATATTTATTCTTGAAATTGTGGAAAAGTGAGAGGGATTTTTATTTTTATTGAAAAAGGAGGTTCTTCTTTTTAATATCTAGCTTCATTTAGAAAATAGGGTGTTGTTGATATACATATGTTTTGTGCAAAGGTGATTTTTGCATTTTCTAATGGTCTATATCTGGAACAGTCACTTTATTTCTTTGTAGTCATCAACATTTGGTTTCAGATTGGTTCTTAGACTTTATTACATCAAGTGTATTGAGTATGCTGAAAGGACTTCAGAACAATTTTAAAATTAAATGTTTGATGATGTACATTAATTCATCACTTCTCCATACTCAGAATGCTCATACACAGGCAAAGTTTTGACCCAAATGCCTCTGGAGTATTACAGACTATTTACAGCCACTTGCTGAAATGCATTTAAGTATTAATAAGGATGCTAACACTTTTTTATCTTTTTTTTTTTCTTTAATATTCATCTTGACACAAATATAATAGCATTATATAAATAAACTGTCTACAGTCAGATTACGACATTATGATTTAACTCAATGTAATGGATAATAATAGACTGTCCCACTGTCTCTGGAGAAGCCTGGAGGAAGACTGTAAATCTGCCTCACAATGAACTATCCTTATGGAGTAATGTATTACAGCTGCCCTACATTAGCTTGATAGTTTACCTGAGTTTATAAAATGCTTTGTCTTTTAGATTAATTATTACTATGTAACAGGCAGAAAATTTCTTTAAGGTAATTGACTTATTAATTGACATATTAATACATTTAGGAATTATTTAGCAAAGTAGGTATGACGTGATGTAAAAGGACATAAATGACTCCTGCCTTTGATGGAAGCAAAACTGTAGCTGGCATGAGCATTTGGCCATCGTGGCAATATTCTTGGTCAATGCAGCTTTACACAAACAGCTGCATCCGTGTGGCTTTTCAGTATTCCTGAAAGTACCAGCCTTGAAAATATGGTAACTCTGGGGATCCCAGAGCAGTTTGGAACAGCACAGATTGGTTGACATGGGCTGTGATATCATTCCCAGAAGTACCAATTAGTTGGCAGTGCTTGGAGGGTGAGTGATTGTTGTGAGGGCACCTATGGGTATTGTGTTCCTGAGCCTCTGCAGGTCTAATTATATACACGCTAGAAACCAACTCACAGCTACATATTTATACAAAAATGTAGCCTCCGCATTCTCATTTCTGAAGATTTTTTAGTTAATTATTGTTATGCCAGGGACATTACTTTGTCTTGTACAAAATCTGGAAACATATTTCAGCTGCGTGACTCACAGAACAAAGAAAATATTTGGTATTCCAGCAGAAGAGCATATGCCTAGCCATGTACACAGGAGATCTGGAGAGTGCAGAAGTAAGTGTGCAAGTAAGATAGAGACCCCACTTTTAATGCTACTCTTGTTCAGTTGGAGGCAATTTGTGGATGATTAAAGGACTTCGTGAACCCACAATGTGATTTCTTCCCCTTATAAAAGCTTCAAATGGAGCATCACAGATTGTCTTCATCACTAGCATCCTTTTCCCCATTTCTTTATTATCCGTTTTAAAGCGCTGTTTTGATTTTAAAACAAGGCATACTTAGTGTACTGTGTAAAATACCAGTGACTAAGTTACTAAGTGAAAATGGATGCTAAACTTGAAGCATTTCTATCATGATCTGAATGCCACTAGTAAAAAAGATTAGAGTTTAAGTTTGGGGTTTTTTGGTAGTTTTATACCAGAAATATTGTATAGAGGGAATTTTTGTAGAGACAAAGACAAAATTAAAATTTTTAGTTCTTTGTACCTATGCTGAGTACCAGTCCTTCACTTGTCTTCCATTGCTTTGGGGAAGACAGCTTCTGGGCACTTGCTTCATCAAAACATTTAGTTTCAGTTCCTTTATTCTATTCAGATGAGCTCTGAAACTGTGTCGTGTTGTGCCCTGCTTTGTGTGTGCAATGCCAAATCATTTTCCAAAGCATTGCTACACATAACTTTCATCTGCTCATACTGCACATGACTGACCGATACCTAAGACCCTGGTGATACTGGCACAGATTTCACAAGAGGGCTTTGGTGAAACTTTGATTTCCCATATCAACCATGAAATTTCAAGCTGCATTTTAAGAAATAAAACTATGTCAGACCAAGTCAACTTTAACTTTTGAATTTGTAGGTTTTGTCATTTTGAAAAGTATAAGATAAAGTTTGGAAGAAAAATAAATTCAGGCATTATCCAAACAGTCTTCTGAGATGCATTCAGTTTTAACAACAAACCTATGGTTAAAGGTTGCCAGCTGGACTGCTGAAGAGTGTGCATTATATCCTCTGCTTAACTTCAAATTATCCTTCCCATTGAGAAGAAAAATGCTGACAACACTGACTGAAAGAGCAACCAGTTAAGATACAGTTTTCCTCAGCAGTGAACATCCATCTGGTTCATTGTGCTGATTTACATAGACTGGGTAGTCTGGGTTCCATGAGTTGGATCATCTGTTAGGAAATGAAGTCACAGAAAGTAAGGTTAGAGAGTAAAAAGGAGCCTGAATCTTAACTTGTGTCAATTTGCAATTTGATAATGACAAAACTAATGTCAGCTTTCAGTAATTTCTTCTAAAAATTTAAGGTAGGATGCTGACATTTATGGGTTAACTGCTCTCCTTGGAAAGGATGCTATAGAAAATGGTATGGGTCAGTGAATTAATTTGAAGGCATGGTACATAATGATGACTTGTATTCCTAGTCCTTACACTGACTTCATCATCACCTTGAATTTTACAGGAATAGTAACTAATGCATTTTATTGTGCCATATTGAAAGTTTAGGATTTCATATTTAAGATGATAAACTGTAATATACTCAACCATAAGGGCACCCTTGAACTAAATTATTCTCTTCATCACCACTGTACTGAAAATAGATTTTTATTTTCACATGATGTTTTGTGGTGATTTTCTTTAAAAAGATGCAACTCCTATCCTGAATTGTTTATATTTAAGAATAGTCTTAAAAAGTGTTGAAACTGAAAGGACTACAGAACTTCTGATGACATTAACTGAATGTCTCAAACTGAGGAGAGGGAAGCAATTTAAATTCTACGTGGGCTTTCTTAAAAACATTGTGGTTTTAAGACTAGTGTACAGGATTCAAAGTTAGTTATTACTTCCTCCTTATATTTCTCGCATTTGGTTGGTTTTGTTTGTTTTGTTGTGTATATTTTTTTCCTTTTGAATAATGTCAGAAGAAAAACATGCATTAAAATTGAAATAAACTTGGAATTTCAAACTATATATGATGTGACCATGTATGTGATAACTGGATACCTTGTATCATGAGTCTTGCTGTGTTACAAACATTAGTACTGAGAATATTATCTCCTCCAATCCACTGTATTATATAACTCTTATCGGTAAGTACATCCTGCAGAAAAGAAACTGAGGATAGACAATATTAATTCTGAAATACAACCAAAAGTCAGTGAAGGCATTGCATATAGAATCACTTGAAAATCAGTGGAATGAAAAGTCTATGTAATACTAATATTTGGTACTAAATGCAGTTTATCTTTACTGCCCAGTATTTGAATGAAATCACAGCTGTTATTGTGACATGACCTTAGGCAATGGACACTCCTGGGGAATGAACTTTCTTTATGTTGTTTTTCTGTACATTATTCTTTACTTGATCCTAACTTGTTCCTTAATACAAAGAGCATATATTAAGAACTAACAGAATAATTCAGAGTTTCACACTCAGGTACACATCAAGGCCTTCAGGGTAATTTGGAGAAGTAACAATGGAAAGATGCTTCCTTGCATTGTCTCATCCTATGTGTCAATTTACAGAACAAAGAAAGAAGCATCACTGTATTTATCCCAGAACCATTCAAAATGTTCCCTTCTGAACTATTTTGGTGATGGATCCTGATTCTTTCCTTACATATCTCAGTTTTACAGGAGATTCGAAGTTAGCATCTAGCATGCGCTATGTGGAGACCCAGTCTATGCAGATTGGAGCTTCATATATGATACAGTTCAACTTGGTCATGGGCTGCGGTCAGGTGTTTACTCCTCATATGGACAACCAGGTGAAACTGGACTACTCCACCAACCATGGTCTCACATGGCATCTTGTTCAGGAGGTGAGGCTGATAGCTGAAATATACTTATGACATTGAACAAAGGAAGATATTTTCTTCATTCCCTTTTCTATAAAGAAATTCTCAGTTGGAATCAGTCAAAATTCCTAATAGAAGTATTTAAACTGTTCTTCATGATACTTGGAAGAAAGGTACCCGAGAGCATGAAACACAAAATTGTGACCGGAATGAAAAAGACTGAGAAAAGAACAGGGGCACAGTTAGACACAACTGGAGTAATGGCTGAGATCTTTCCTGTGTTACAGCTTTGTTTTTCAAAGCAAAATGCATCTACTGTTTCCTGGAATTTAAATGGATAGAAATTGTTTCTGCCCTTGTGCGCAGCCATTTCGTAAATGGAAAGTGCATTCCTTTGGGGAATTGTAATGTAGAGCTTTTCATCCCCCATCCCTGGTTCAAACACAGTCCAGGGCCATAATGACCGTCTGTTTCCCCATCTCTGCCTGAAGTGCAAATAGCGGCGTTGGCTGCTATTTCCCCGTGTGGCTCGGCCCTGTCTCAGCACAAACGCAAATAGCGCATTTGGCCATAATTTGTGCTTTTTTTTTTTCCTTCTTAGATGGCAAGCTGGACTTTCCCTGGCCTCAGGGTGAACCAAACAAGGTCCTTTGGCTGCCTTCAAGCAGGTTCAGAGGGTGTTAGGAAATGTCCTGGTTCCTTTTCACTGCCTGCTCTGCAGGTTCACACAGAGATTTGAATGTCCAGTCCCATATCTTCTATGAGCCTGTTACCTTTTGCCATGTTGAGTTTTGGCACATTTACTTTGGTGGGCAGAGTAGAAAAATGGCAATCGCTGCATTTTTAAACTTTGTAAATCCAAGTAATCCTTTATTACCTTAAACAGAATTCAGAGGAAAGTTATAAATACTGTATTTCAAATTATGTTTGTGGCTTTTATACCTAGCAGACATCATCATACTGTCCAAGAATAGTTCCAAGCGGTGGATGTTTGGTTTGTCCTTGCCATCAATGGAAGATCAGTTGCCTTCAGATTTTAATGCTCTTTTCCTCTCTCAGTGAAGCTGAGTTCAGAGAGACCTTGCAGTCAAAACATTTTTCTCACACCACCCATGCTGCAGTGATAAAAGACTAATAGAGAAGGCTATTTGTAGTATATTTCAAGGGTGTATTCTGGCAAATAAACAAAACACTAATTAATTAAAATGTTTGAAAGTTTTGTTTGTTTTGCAAACACTGATCAGATCCTGTCTTGTAAGATCTTTTAGGGGAGATGAATCAAAGAAAAATGTTTGAAAATTGCTGGAAAGTAAACTAAGCCCTCAGAAAAATCTAATGAAAAATAACCAACAACCAAACAAAACAGAATAAACTATCAGATTTTAATTTAATATTCCAAGATATTTAAGCAATATATTTCTCTGTAAAATAATATAGTCTGTCCTTCTTCAATTTAATATAGAACTATTACTATACAATTTATCTATACAAATATTCCTAATTGCTTTAACTACTGTAAGGAATCAGAGCAATCAAAGTAGGCTTCTTGCATAGGCAGGTGTCTGACTCAAGGGTCCCCCTCTTGCCTGACACTCCACAGTGTCAATAAGCACAGCAGCAAAGAGCAAAAGGCTCCCGGAGAGGTGTGGATGGTCAGGAGGAGTTGTGCTGTGGGAGCTGGGGCTGAAGGGACTCTCTGAATGGGTAGATACAAAAGGAACACACAGGTTGATAATAATATTCAAGCATTTTATTAATATCTCATCGAGAACATAGCACAAAATTTTGGGTACTTTTTTGGCAACATATTAATAAATTAATGGAATATTGCAGAAAAATTGAGTAACATGGGAAGGGCAAATCTAGAAAACAGTAAGAGGCTGGGATAGTGGACAGCATTTATATTTAATGTAAAAAGGATGTGATAATGATCAGATTTTTTGAAAAGAAAAGAAAAAAAAAAAAAGAAAATTTGGGAAACAGACCTTTCTAGGAATCTGAGTTAAATGCATGAAGAATTATAGAAGCAGGAAGGAGGAATTTACACCACTTGCTGTAGGTGTGAGAGGTAATACAGCTGCAGAGTATGGTAACGGCCTCTGGAGGCAACTTCACTAGATCATAGTTGGGTGCTTTCATGCGGCTCTGTCTATTCCTACCTCTGCTCCCTGGTGCTGACGGAGGTAGTGGGGAGAGCCAGCATCCCCCATCAAGGGTTTGCAAGTAGGTCTCTAAAATGACTGGTATAATTGTCTGGAGGTCACTTTCATAGACTTATTATTCCCTAGTGGACTTGTAGACTTCATAGTCAAAACTAGATGCTGAAGTGAGAATAATGAAAAAACTGAGCTGGACACCCTCATGGAGGAAACCAAAACATTACTAGTCACTAATGCTAAGCTCTTTAGATGAGTCATACAGTTTTCTCCTATTCTTAATTGTACTACTGGTAGTTTTCTGAGAAATTTCTCTGCATTATGCCAGGATTTTTCTGCTTCTGTGCCTTTTACCCCAACATCTGGACCCAGACAAGCTCCGGGTTATGTGAATGTTTAAGCCTTGCTTCTGTTCCCAATTCTTCCTCAAAATTAAATCTTGTTTTGAAATGTTTTACTTCAAGGAATGTCTTCCCAGTATGCCAAGCTGTCAGGAGTTTACATCAGCAAGTATTTACCACTCCAGTGAATTTACTCAGTGGAGGAGAATCACTGTCCTTTTACCACAGAAGACTTGGTGAGCATTTCTTTCTTTTTCTTTTTTTTTTTTTTTTTTGGAGGGTGGTGGGGGCAGTTTACAGATAATTCAACTACTTTTAAATTGACTTTTAAATTGCTATGACAAAGATCAAGTTTTCTGTAGATCATACTCAAGCTGGTGGCTGGAGTGCCAGGGTACCCAGTTGCAGGTATTTAACATAAAATGCCTTCTAAAAAGTGAAGTGTTGGTGAAGTCACCAGAAGCTATGGTTTAGGATTGGTTTTAATAACATTGTGACTCTTCAAATAAAGTGCAGACTTTTTAAAAAATAGTGGCTCTTGTCTGCCCGACTGGAGGAAGGCTTTATTTGGATTATTATTTTTTATTTTCCACATTCCTTACTGTTTACATCTTCAGACTATAGCCTTGTATAAACAATAACTAATGATTCATTTCTGGGAATTTTTTACCTCTTGTTTCTTTTTATAGCATGTCTTCAAAAATAACATTCTCTTCTAAAAAAAACAGCAACAAAAATTATTAGAAAACCTTACCCTATTCCTCTTATTGTAATCAAGCTTATTTTGCCTGCCCTGACATTTTTGTTTAACTGGATGATTTCTTCCATTGCTTATTTTTAAAGTTTTATTATAACAGACAAATAAGAAGTTGTCATAAATCTCAATAGTCTTCAGGGCTTCTTTAATTTGACTATTGGATTATTTCAATTAGAGTTACACTTCAGTTATGTTTGACCTGAATTCATCACAGCAATTGCAATGAGAGCTCAGTTATCATTGTATTTCCTCATCTTTATAATTTTTCAGCACCCTTCATGGCCTTAATACAACCTGTTTCTATCAGCCACCCCACAATGATACCTTCTTTCAACACACTGGCCATTTTTTCTGGACAGTCAAGATTCAGAATTTCCAATTTCCAGGCAAAATATCAGGGAAAAATACTGAATCTTTAAAGCATATCAGATCAGATAATACCAAATGGCACAAGTAAGTCTATAAATAACTCTTTTGTGGTTAGATTATAAGGTACTAAATCTTACATGTCACCAGCTGTAAAATCTGTGGCTCACACAGGCAATTAGGAATCTAGATAAAGTGTCTACAATTTTGCAGATTATACTCTAAAGTAGGCTGTTGTTTAAAAAAAAAAAAAAATAAGATATATACTGTCCTCAAAGTTATTATTATACACAGAGTAGTTGATAATAATACCAATGTTGTGGGTTTTTTTTTTCTTTAGGATCTAATAATTTTCCTCAGCATATGAGGTGAGAGAAGCAAATAATTCCATTTTAATTTAGGAGACTGTGGGGAGAAATTATGATAAAATAATAGCTGGGTTCCTGTTTTATGCTGCACACAAATCATAAATATTTCACACTCTATCTTGTATCTGAAGGGATTCCCGTCAGCTAGCAGTTTTGTTTGTAATTAAGGTACAAATTACCACTGAACATTACTTCGCTCTTCATAAAATATATTTTCAGTATGACTGTGTTTTACTACAGTGTAATTGAGATGAAGAGGAAGGATGGCTGCATGTTCCCCACCAAAGCAATCCAGCAAACCAGGCACATTTCATCTGCTTTCCCTCTTTTTTTCCTCCTTTCCACCAGCAAAGAGCAGACCGAGGGCTCAGCCACACTTTTGGGTTGAGATTGAGAGGGGATTTGGGTTTTTTTCACATTTTTAAAGCACACTTATGATCAGAGGGAAAGTTTCTGCATTTACAAACCTGGAGGTTACTGATGAACGTTCAATGTGCAGAGCTCCTCTGACAACACAGCCACACAGAAGTCATCATCCCAGGGGCCTGGTAGCAAATATGGTCTGTAGGACTCTTCTTTGGGCACCCTCCCTCCCTGTCCTCTCCCTTACCCACTCCCACCCCCACTCCACTGGAACAACCACCCATGGGCAAAATCTTAGTAATGGCCAGGAAGAACAGTGCAGAGTGAGAGAGATGGGGATTCTGCCTTCCCAAAATTAAAAGTGAGGCAAAGGGGACTCTGGGGACCCTCCTTCTGTCTCAGCCCCACAAGACAAGAGCTGCCAAATGCACAGCCTAACCATAGGGTCAGGCCTACACAGCTCACCACTCAAGGAAACAAAACACCTAAAGATGGCCTTATGACTGGTGCTTGAGGTCTCACTAGCCCTGCTTTCACCCTCTGTAGCCTTGACATGGCCTCACACCCCTGCGCAGCCCTGCTACAATCACCACAGCTTTTATCCCTCTATGCACAGCTCTCAAAGGATTCGCACTTTGGACGCACAGATAGTGTCAGGTTGTGGTACTGCAGTCAGAAAATTGTCCATAATGGCACCAATTTCTCTTGTAAGGCTTTTTGGACATGCTGGTATTTCTGCACATCTGTAGATGGTCTGCATCTGGCAAGCACAAGTTTTCAAGGTCCCTGTGTTATCTAAGATTTGGGATGTTAGGAAATCTGCTGCAACAATGAGACTTGGAGAAAAAAAATGTAGGCACCTGCTAGCTGAAATTGTATTGTACTTGAACTGAACATTTCTAAAACTGAGGAAAATTAATTTCAGTTTTATGGGAGGCATTTACATATTCACAGGCCTTAATGAGATACAAGCAGCTGTCAGTTGCTGACTTCATAAACAAATCAACACCTAATGACTGAATGAGAGTTTCAGGATAATTGGGTAAATGTAATTATGGTAACTCAGAAGGTAGAAAATATAATTTATCAGCTACAAATTTGCATTAGATCATTAAGGTTTTTAATACCAGGAGAGAAGACAATGATTTTATTTTAACTCACATATCTGGAAAATTTTATACACGAATATAATTTTACTTGCAATACATCAGGGACATGATTTCCATGTGCTTATGTAAAATGTCACACAACAACAGTGACTTTTATTTGACATCAACCTGACTTAGATATAATGTATCAGAAAGCCAGATTGCCTTCCAGTAGCATCAAAAAAAAAAAAAAAAAGAAAAAAAAAAAAAAAAAAAAAAAAAAAAAAAAAAAAAAAAAAAAACAATGGGGAAATAGGGGGTTATTTTTTTTTTTTTCCTTTTAATAAAAT
>JAAGNO010003432.1:72688-90310 GCA_033439905.1 Ceryle rudis | reverse complement strand
CCACCCCCATTAAAAATAAGAGAAGAAAAAAGCACACAACCCCAGAGATACAAAAAAAAAAAAAAAAAAAAGAAAAAAAAAAAGAAAAAAAAAAGAAAAAAAAAAGAAAGAAAGAACTATGAGGAACTAGGGAGTTTATTTTTTTATTTTGCTTGTAATAAAATGCTTTCATAACTCTTCAATACTGCACTTCTCAGCTGAATAGTTCAAATCAAATAGTGACTGTCCAGAAAACTGGTATTTTATCACTGAGAATGCAGCTGACACTCAGCTCCTTATTTCTCTTTTCTTAATTAACATGGCTTTTTAAAATTGTTGATTGCCATTTTTAACGGCATAATCCTCTTAAGCTGCTGTTACCTTGAGGTGCAGAGCAGCCTTGGAAAGCTTTCAAAATCAGTGAGCAGGACGGGCTATTCAACAGCACTGCTTTTGCAATTGCAAATTCAGCCTAAGCACGCCTTATCACTCTCCCAGAGAGGAATCAGAAACCTTGAGCATTTTTGCTGCCCATGGCCATGTATGTGATGATGTCCCTGCTTTCCACAGGTCCCTCGTGACTGCCCAGCTGTGTGGGAAGGTGAGGGCAGCCCCTCACCCATCTGCAGCTTGGGGGCCACAGGATCCCAGCAGTGGCAAAGCTGTCCCCAGGAAAGAGTTCTCTTTGCAGATAGAAATAACCCCTTCCCACTAGGACATGGCTCCCTAGGGATCATCCTCAGCCACCCAGCTGATGCACACACCTCCACTTCAGGCACATGTTCATCTCCAGGCAGCGGTGCAACTCCTCCCTTCCTCCCCTCGCCTTAAATGAGGGAAACAAATCTCCTACGATCACTACATTCAGCTGTGGGAGCTTTTAAGTACAAGTGGAGCTGAGCTCACCCTTAGCTTGACACACAGCCAACATCTGAGCCCCAAGGAGGCCTATGGAGCCCCCCCAGCATCATGTGGTTCTGTGCCTGGCAGGGTGGCAGTCACCTGCAGCAGGAGGGGAATGATGAGCCTGTCCAGGGAAATATTTTGCTCAGCTGAAACTCACACAAGCCCTAGCATGGGCTGTTGGCCCTGGTGTCAGCTGTGCACTTTACAGTGTGTTCCCAGCCCTGGGAACAGCCCCACAGTAGTGCTGCACAGAGGTCTTCTCAGTGGGGTTTCAGGTGTGGTGCTCCCCAGGCACAGAGGTGTGCCTTATTGTTACCCATGGGTGGGCTCTCCCCACTGTTTCTGTAGGGCAGATGTGAGCCCGGTGCCTGAAACCAGCCATGCTGCACTCACACAGCCTCCTTGCCAGGACATTTGCACCTAGACAGCAGCTAAGGAGCAGTTGAGGAAATGCCATCATCACCACACAAAGTAACAGGATTCAAAGGGCACCACCACTTATTTGGCACCACAAGACTTCTATGAGATAGTGAAATTGTCCCTGTATCACTGTAAATCCCCCCAAATTTGCTGTGAATACCCCTGGGATGCAGAGTCACACCCCTCACCTCTACCTACAAAGCTTCACTAGCAAAAACTGAAGGAGCCCAGCAGCAGTGCTCTCCCTCCTGTCACCAACAGGACACAATTTTATTGTGCTGAGAGGTCATGGGCAGTGGGGGGAGCGGGGTGCCCTCCTTTCTTTGGTTTCAGTATTGTTGTTTTCCTCAGCATACTTGAGAGTTAACACCAGTCATTACCGCACTTTCTAGAGCACGCAGTCTGTCAGGGCTCTCTGTGGTGCCGTTGATGCTCTGTAGCAAACATCACTGAGGTGATGCACTGGCTTCAGAGCACTCTAAAAATAAACTAAATAATTGTGGTGAATATTGACTGTCCATTGTGCTTATGCAAGCTTAGGAAGTCCTTCATGTGCAGATTACTGGCATCGTGCACTTTTAATGGATAATTCATAGCTCTTGTAATGTAACCCATCAATACATTATATCCTGAGGGAGTATTTAATCGTCAGATCTGCCCCCACAGATTAACTCCACATGCTGTAAAAACGCTTACAGTATTTGCAATATCAAGCAGATACTTAAAACAGACAACAAGGGCCATTTCAATTAAAAATAAAGCCCTTGGGCATCCTCAATTGTTTTTTGAAGAAATTAAAAATTGGTATTTTAAAAATTTCTTCAAGCATGTACTAATCTTTGTATGCTTCCTGTATATGACTGGATGGCTGCTCTGCTGTACTGTCCATTTTAGCTGCACGGGCCTCCTCTATCTCCTCCTCTATTTTCACTTCCATGTATGCAAGCAGGTGGCTCATCAACCTTTACAATATTTATTTTAATAGATCTTATTCTACATATATTTTTGAGGGTAGGGGGAAAGGCTTTTTACCTTAGAGTAACAACATTAATCCCTGTGCCAACATAATGTGGCCATACAGCTCAGAAACAAGCTAGGAAAGAAGCTCCTACTTCTATTAGGAACCTCTTGCTCCTCATCCTTTGCCCACCCAGCCAGCCCTTGGCCAGACGTAGGCCTGTCCAATTTTTAACTCTCCACAGTGAGCCTTGCTTTCTCTGTCAATCCCCTCCGCAACTCTGCAATCTGGTCTCAGTGCCCATGTTGCTCCCACCACCACATTTTTCCCAGACCCATCACACAGCTGGCACAGCCCCTTTTGCTCCACCACAATGAATAGTTTCCCATTTTTGTTTTACTTCACAAATTTTTCTTAATCTCATTCTGGCACGAGCATGGATTGGAGGGTCCCTGTGCCCACCACCTGGGAGATGCCACTAGCTAATGCCTGTAACCTGTTGTATGTGCACAGGTTGGCAGGACAACTTGGAAAGGCTTGAAGGCAATACTCTTCTTGTGGTTCAGTTTCCTCTTCAGCATTGGTTTTTGAGGGTGGTGAATGTCAGACTGGGTTTGGCTAGCAGGGATCACTCAGCATGGAATGTCAACATCACATTGGACAATATCCTAGAGGGCCAGCCAGCATCAAGTGTTTTTTAGTAGATAATGTTACCTGACTCCACTACAATAAAGAAAAATA
The DNA here is from genome assembly GCA_033439905.1 of Ceryle rudis. Lineage (NCBI taxonomy): Eukaryota > Metazoa > Chordata > Aves > Coraciiformes > Cerylidae > Ceryle > Ceryle rudis. The sequence goes on along the minus strand of JAAGNO010003432.1, from coordinate 87,306 downwards.
AAGCCATTGAAGAGAAATTATTTAAATAAAAAGGTGAAACTACAGTAAGATTTTCTGCTTGAAGACTATTACAAATATCCAGAGCTTAGTTCTATATAGGCAAGTAATCTAACCCAATGATTGCCCACCACAAACCTTTGGCGTTACAGATTTTGTTTGGGTAGTTGGCCAAGAGCAAGCTGTTTGCAGTGTGGAAAAAAATAGGTGCTGTGAAACATGATCTTTGTCAAAAACTTGTGATCACAATGTCACCAGTAGTATGTGAACAAAATCTATTTTAGAATTATCCCATCAAAAAAAAATATCTGTACCAAACAAAAATCAGTCAACTACTGTTGAATACAAATAGCTGGCATTCAAAGGGGAGAAATGCTTGCACTCAAGAACTTCAATTTATTTCAACTTTTTAAAATAATAAATATCGGAAGAAACTTCTTTTACACAACTTATAGACTGTTCACTATAAAAAAAAAAAAAACTATAAAAATTGAAGTCACATCCTAGACACCTTTCTAGTATACCTTTCTAGTGACCCTCACAGAATGGCCCTCAACAAAAATCTGGTAATATTCATTGATAGGTTTATCTTAAAATAATGCCCAAATTCCCTGTAACCCCTCTGTAGCTTTCCTCAGAAATATCATTAATGACCAGGAAGTCCATTATATAGCCCTGCGCAGCAGTGGCATCTTCTAGAAAGTTCATTTACAAAAATCTGTCTCTGGTTGTGCTAGACCTTCCAGGCTGGACTGTGATCATGATATCAACTTACTTTATTTTTTATAGCTGCATTTTTTCCTTTTTCCTACAATTCTGTAAAGAATCACAAACTAAAGCACTGTTATTGGTCTTAAGGTCCAGTGCCACACGTTTCCGTTGGAGTCAATGCTACTACACAGTCCAAGATGAATGGGCATTAGACAACATCTACATCGGACAGCAGTGTCCAAACATGTGCAGTGGACACGGCTGGTGCGACCACGGCGTTTGCAGGTATAAAGCCTTTGCCAGTTCCTCTTAACAATGGTCTCGTGATACTTTAGGTATCCTATTATTTTGCATATTTTTGTTTGGTTGTGTTTTTTTCTTATTTCTAGATGAAACATTAAAAAAATAAAAGCACTGTGGGGGGTTAGACCATTCAAGCAACGTTAACAGCTGGTTGCTCCACATCTCTCTGTCCAAGAACCCATACCCTTAGCAGATCCAGACACTGAAAAAGCTTTTAGTGGCAGAAGGCTGTGCTGCTGCCGGTATCCTGGTGGCCCCTCCAGCCCTTTGCACAAGAACCTGATGGACCAGCTCAGTGCCAGAGCTGTTTCACTGGGGGACACCCAGTGTCAGAATCAGTTTCACAGAAGGACACCAGGGACCAGCTCAGCACTGCTTGGCAGCCACTGTCAGACCTGGTGGATTACCAAGGGCACAGAGTGTTGCCTATCAGCTTCACACTTTCTGGGCATCACAGGTTTTTCTTTTTAGATATAAGATACTGCTTTTTTTTTTTTTTTCCATTATCCAGTTATTCTAGTTTGTTTTCAGGATCCAAAATTCCAATCCCATAATGATTTATTTCACATCTAATTTTAAAAGGTCAATGAACCACCTCAAGTAATTGTCAGTGTCAAATAAAGTCTTTAAAAGCATGTTACGTTTATGCTTCCTTCCAGGTGTGACTCAGGGTTTCAGGGTACTGAATGTCATCCTGAAAATCCCCTTCCTTCTACTGTCATGTCTGATTTTGAGAATTCAGACAATCTGAAGACAGAGTGGCAGGAAATTATTGGGGGAGAGATTGTCAAGCCCGAAGAAGGCTGTGGGGTCATCTCATCTGGCTCCTCACTGTACTTCAACAAGGTAATAACAAGAGATGGGAAACTGAAAAAGGCACGTACTGTGGGCTTGAATGGAGCATGATGCAGTCATATGGCAAAGAAAAGGAAGGTGGCAGAAAGCTGTATGCAGTATGAGAAGTGCATTAAACAGCACAGCTGTGCTCTGCAGGTAAAGAGCAAAGCAATCAAGAGACAGGAGGAAGACACGTGCGTTATGTATTCAAGAAATACCAGCTGTAATGGAAGGAACTAAATCGCCAGTATGCTGGAAAGTGTGTGCATTCATTCTGTCTTAATTGCTCATTTTCTGGTTTAAGACTCAATTCTTTCTCAGCATCAAGCAACTTCCATTTGTTTGTTCTGTACTGTTCTAGGCAAGGGATGGAGGAAGGTTGGCTTTTCAGAGGACAAGCAGCTTAATTTGAGGTCACAGCATCAAAATGAGTGAAAAAACAACCACTCCAGACATCTAGAAAGTGGTTTGCCTGTAGGAGGACACTCTTTTGCAGATGCTTTGCAGACAAAAAATAATACATCAGGAAAGAGATATAGGGCATTATGCTAATTAATAGCAATTATGACTAAAATAAAAAAATCTTTATGACCATATGTAAGATTATGGGTTGTAATCACAGATTTTTTTTTATTATTATTATTATTTATTTATTTATTTTATTGTTACTCCTCGGCTGTAGTACTGGGTTTTGTTTTGTTCTTAATTGAAAGGAGCAGCTATCTGCTTCTCTTTTAAAGATTTGATCAAACTGCCACTGCTGTCATGAGAGCCAGATTAGTCCCAGAAGAATAACCCAATATGCAATGCTGTGTAATTGTGTGTTGTTTACCTCATTACAAAAATCTAACCCATCAAATAATTTTCAGCACTCCTACATAGTCTCACATTCATCTCCCCTGGTAATACAGCTCTGCACTGAAAATTTATAATACACCAATCAGTATAACTAGCTAATTGTGATAATTAGATTTTTTTATATAATTGTCTTCCCCGTTAGATGTTTTTCCTTCTGGCTTCAGTTCCTTATGCCAAGTTTCTCAAAAGTAGTTTGCTAAATTAGAATTAACCTGCTATGATGTTTCTGCTGATTTCTGCTAAGGAGGAGTGAAAAACTCATTTAGAATTTCTTGGCTTCATTCTATTGATCTCTAAGGGTTAGGTTATCATTCATTTCTGGAGTAGTAGCAGTCTGTGCACCATCAACAGAAGGTGGTTTATTTAACTTCTGTTTAGATCTTTTTCAAGGCATCAAGTGGCCATGCTAGTAGATAATAAAAAAATATTTTTATAGTTGCCTGAAAGTTCTATATTATTTTAGGAGCTCATATTCATAGGCTCCATTTCTTTTAATTTGCTCAAATAGCCACCTTTTATTTGAATGTCTAATGTTTACTGCCATAATCAATTACTGCTACCAGAACTAATGTTAGCTTTGTTCTGCTGACCCTCTACCTTTGTTTTACAACTCATTTTAATCAATTGTAGGTGTGTTCTCAAAACAGAGCTCTTTCAATCAGCCCCTGCAGTTCCTCTGAGGTTTTGTGTCACTCAATGCCCTTTCTCAATTAACCTGTTTCTGTGGTTAACCCTCTGGCAGGCAGAGCTTCTGTGTGGTATGTTCCATATCTATATGGAAAGCCCACCTGTAATAGTTTTACAGCCAGAGCTTGCTCCACTGCAGGTCAGTACTTTGGGTACCCTCAGCCATCCGGGACACACCTGCCCGCACATATTTATTATCTGTTACTAGTTTGATTTGATAATGATAATTTCAATTTCCTGTGGGTCTCCAAATGAAGCTGTGAAAGCAAACTACCAAGAGATTATCAGTGTCATCTTGGCCACTATTAGCCATGCAGCCATTCATTAGCCTGCACTAGGAAGCTTGGGGCTGCAGCTGAGAATGAGCCCATCTCACTCACATGGCACCATCCAAGAATGCTTTGCTATACTGGAGATAAACTGCCAAATAAACCAAAACAGCAGGCATAATTCAAGACCAAATCAATATGACTGTATCCGAAATGAGCTTTTTGAGGGTCAAAGGATTCTTCACAGATTATAGTTAGCCTCAGTGGTGCAGGCTAACCAAGTTTCAAAAACACATATTCAGCTTCCAGAAATTAGTCTACGAGTGTGGTTGAGTCTACAAATGAGCTATGGCTGTAACACTACCAAAGTGAAATGTTCTGAGAAAGCACTCAATAGACATTTATCTGCACTGAGTTTACCCTGAACTGTGTAGAAAGAGAAAAGACATCATGAGTGGAACAGGATTTACCTGCATCTATCATCTTATTAAAAAACACAGATCTTCTGTGATTTTAAATCTCAGCTCATAAATCTTGCTACGTATATCCAGATAGAGCACATCACTTGCTTATCCTAAATTTTCTGGAAATTTATCAGAAAGATCATGAATGTACAGGTGAGACAGAAAAAAAGATAAATATTACTTAAAACATAGGCATTGTTTTATAACTTAGCCCAGGTTTTCTTTTTTGATACCTTTTTATGCTTGGACATGGACAAGAACACATTATTTTTTAGGGAATGAGAAACAGTAGGTGTGTTGCCAGTTCTGCTTCATTTCTGGGGGCAGTACAAAGTTGCAGCTACTTTTAATGAATGGAGGAATATAATCCCTGCATCCTCCCTCCAGCTGCATGCATTTGATTTTGCCCTACCTATACAAGCTTGTAGTGGCACGATGCTGCACTGAGGCAGGGATGTTCCAGGCATGGAGCACACAGGTCACCTCTGAGGGGACTCTGCTTTCACTCTATGGCCTGTCTTGCTGCAGGCAGCTTCATATAACATACTGGCATCTCGTAGGCTTGTTGATGTGCAAGACTATGCACTCAGCCTCAAGCACCAGGGCACAAGAAGAAAAGGAGAATGGGATAATTCCAGTTACAATAAAAGGCTCCTAAACATTCAAACTTTTTTTTTTTTTTTCCTCATTGAATATGCTGTCTTCCTTTGTCAACATGCACAGAGTGACCATGCTGACCACAGAGTAGACATACAAGAGCTGTTTCCTGCTAGGACTCAAAAATATGTTTGGAAAAGCTGTTCACTACGTTTTACGAAGGTGGTTTTTCTCTCTGCTATGCTTAAGTAAACCTTAAACTAAATCCATAGGTTTTAGTTGAAAGATTCCTGATATACAGCACTTACCAGGAAAATATCATAGTTTTGAGTAAGAACAAATCCTACTCAGGTGAAGCATGAAGAAAAACTGCCACTCCCTTGATCTTGTGTAGAAGACAGGCTTCAAGCAACAGGTATTATAGGGGCTATAGTTTCAGATTATTGGGTCACCCTATACCGTGCAAGATTTGACTGGGGAAATGAGACTTCAGAAATGTCCTTTTACTGCTTTATGCTTTATCATTAAAAAGCCAAATATTTAAAAAATTAGCTTTGGTTGGTTCAGGATACCCAGTGTCTGCTCTTTGTCTTCTGAAGGCACTTGGGACCTTGAAGGAATGAAATTAAATAGTTGTGTGGAAATTGCACTGTGAAGCCACATAGTGTTTTGAACTCTAATAATAAAAATTCTTGTGGTATCACACCAGAATGATATAAAAGATGACATAAGGCATAAAGGATGGGCAATCATTGTCTGAAAGACAAAAAAGTCATGTTAGCACAAAATTCAATGTCCTCGGTGTTGTGCAATTTTCTGTGCAATATTCATCTGTGTTGGACTTGTCTGTTCATAATGAAGGTATCATATTTAATATTATTATTATTGTCCCTCTGTTCTTTGTACTGCAGGCTGGAAAAAGACAGTTGGTAAGCTGGGATTTGGATACAACCTGGGTGGATTTTGTCCAGTTTTACATACAGATAGGAGGAGACAGTTCTTCATGCAATAAACCAGACAGCAGAGAAGAAGGTGTGCTGCTGCAGTACAGCAATAACGGCGGTATCAACTGGCAGCTACTAGCAGAAATGTATTTCTCTGACTTCAGCAAACCCAGGTATAATTTCGGTCTAAATTAAATCCATACTGCAACAGCTCTTAAAACCCACTATTTCTCAGTTTATGAAAACATGAATAATAATTTCAACTTAATGCTTAAAAGCCATCATTCTACAGAAACTTTTCCAGGCTGCCACATTAAAATCCTGTCACTAGGAAGGAGAAATCTAATGAAAGTGGGCCTTAAAAAAACTGAAGTAAAATATAAACTTTCCAGTCACTCACCTTGCATGTGAAACATGATTAAAATGTTAATATTGGCAAAACGTTAGCAAGCAAATACATAACTTGCCCAAAAGAGGTTTAGAAACATGCCTCTGACTCTGGTTTCAGATCTAATGAACATGCATTAATGTAACATACAACAAAAACTCCTTTAAAGCAATGTTTAGGAAGGATAAGAAATCATGTTCAGCATTTAAAATTTGTTATAAGATAGCTTGTCAGTGAAAATTTATATTGCATTTCTCTGCATAGGTATTAACATTATTTCTATTACCCGTAGCTCATGTCTTTCAATATGTAAACAGTTTTCTCTTCCCAACTTGTCATTTTGCCTTGCAACAACATTTCCAGAAGGATTTCTGTACCTCATGAAACTGTCCTTTTCTAAAGGCAATCTAAGCACTTGGAAGCACAAAACCATTGACCTTTGTTTAGAATAGAATAGAGTATTTCTTTGGAAGGATTATACAGTGATCATCTAGTCCAACTGTCTGACCCCTCCAGGGCTGACCAAAAATTAAAGCATTTTTTTTAAGGACATTTTCCAAATGCCTCTTAAACATTGACAGTCTTGGGATGTAAGCCACCTCTCTAGAAAGCCTGTTCCAGTGTTTGCCCACCTTCTTGGTAAAGAAATGCTTCCTGATGTCCGGTTTAAACCTCACCTGACACAGCTTTCAACAATTCCCATGGGTCCTGTCACTGGATACCAGGGAGAAGAGATTGGCACCTCCCTCTCCACTTACCATCCACTTACCCTCCTCAGGAAGTTCTAGAGAGCAATGAATCCCTCAGCCTCCTTCCTTCCAAGCTAGACAGTCCCAAAGTCCTCAGCTGCTCCTCACAGTACATTCCTTCCAGCTCTTTCACCAGTTTTGTTTCCCTCTTCTTTATGCATTCAAGGACATTCACACCCTTTTTAAATTGTGAGGTCCCGAACTGCACCCAGTGCTCCAGGTGAGGCCACATCAATGCTGAATACAGTGGGATAATCACTTCTTTTGACCGGGTGGTCATGCTGTGTTTGATGCACCCCAGGATGCAGTTTGCCCTCTTGGCTGACAGGGCACACATTCACTCATAGTAAGCCTGCTGCCAACCAGCACTCCCAGATCCCTTTCTGCAGAGCTGCTCTCCAGCCACTCCTCTCCCAGTTTATACACGTGCCCAGCATGACTCCATCCTAGGTGCAGAATTCAGTGTTTTGACATGTTAAATTTCATCCCATTAACCATATAGCCCAATGCTCCAATCTGTCTAGATGCCTCTGTAAGGCCTCTTGTCCCTCAAGAGAGTCAACAGCACCTCCCAGTTTGCTGTCATCAGACTTGCTAATGGTGCATTCAACTCCTGCATCCAGACCGTTGATATGGAGCAGGACTGGCCCTGCACTTGAACTCTGAGAAACACTACAGGTGACCAGTCAGCAGACAGATGTAGCCCCATCCACTACAACCCTTTGAGCTCTGTTCTTCAGCCACTTCTTCACCCAGCACACCATGAACCTGCTCATGCCACAGGTGGACAACTTGTCCTAGGGATGTTGTGAGGGACAGTATCAAAAGCCTTGCTAAAATTGAGAAAAACTATGTCCTCCACCTTCCCTTCATCCACTAGGTGGGTAGTTTAGCCTCTACTTTGTCAAAATTACACAATATACCCAACAAAGAAGCTATATACTGAAACCTTAATCACTGGACTATCCAATACATTACTTTTAGACAAAACATTTGCCCCTCTCAGTAACCAAGAGTAATGGTTCTTACTGAATATAGCTATAGGCATATTTATTTTTCTGCTGCTTCAGATGTGGTCAAGTTCTTATTTTCCAACACATAAATCTAGGAATCCTCTAGAAAAGAAGGTTCCCTGTAGCCTTGAATGATTCCTCCTTCTCTGTCTGCCTAACCAGCAAGTGAAGCAGGACCCGTGGTACAAAATAATGTAATATAAAGAAACTGTACCCAAAGCAATACATTTATAAATGCATATATGTAAGGTGGCTGAAATAGGACTGAACAAGTAACTTATTACAGTACTTTTTAACCTAAGTATGATTAGGTTTGAAACTTTAACTTGTTTTTAACACCATTTTTGTAAGGTGTTTCCTAAGTTGAATGTAAAGCAAACTATCTAAGACCTAAAGTTCTTTTATGAAGATCCATATAGGAAGACTGAAATATTTTTATCCACAGCAGAACACTCTGCTACATAATCTATTGCATTGTAATAGAAGGATGCTTTTGTCTATAAATTGGCCCAACCAACAGAAGCAAATCAGCCCAACCAGCAGAAGAGAATGAGAAATTAATTTTGCCAGCATATTCCACTATTACTTGCTGGCACCAAAAGAATGTTCAGACTTGCTGAACATGGATCAGCTGAAGAGTTTAATTCAAAACTGAAGAGTTCAAATCAGTTCCTTATTGTGCTAGGCAACATAGTAATAGAGAGTAAAAAAATACCCATTGTCTTAAAGAGTTTACATTCTCCACAAACAAAAAGGACAAGGAAGGCTTCTTGATATACAGTGTATAAATAGGTATCCAGATAGGTAGAAGGTTTCTGAAGACTTCTACATGTCAAGATCGATACTGTCTTTCCTGTCTCTTTTCCCTGTTTGGTGGTCTTTTTCCCATTTCTCTACAGACTGTGTTCCCTAAAGTTCTGCTGAATTTCTGTTCTTCAGGTTTGTCTATTTGGAGCTGCCAGCTGCAGCCAAGACACCTTGCACCAGATTTCGCTGGTGGCAGCCCGTGTTTTCAGGGGAAGGGTATGATCAGTGGGCTATCGATGACATCATCATTTTGTCAGAGAAGCAGAAGCACATCATTCCTGTTGTTAATCCCACTTTACCACAGGTAATAAGCAAGAGCAGGTTGTGGGCATCCCCATGAAACGGGGAGGAGGAATGAGCCTCTCTGTTAGTGGACTTTTCTTTGAATATAATTTTGAAAATATTTGGTGTATTTAAAGAAACAGTTGTAGTGTTTGCAGCTGTGTCTCTTTGTGTGGGAATAAACTGGGTCTTATCACAAAACCATCAGGCTTCTAATCTCCTATCTCCTCAAATAATCAAAACAGAAATTTTGGAACTTACTTTTTTTTTTTTTAATTGACAGAAAATACAAATGGCAAAATTTGAAAGTTGATCATTTGACGAATTATTCTGAAGTCACACTGCAAGGTGATTGCACTAGTTGTTCCTTTTCATTTCTAACAGAACTTTTATGAAAAGCCAGCATTTGATTACCCTATGAACCAGATGAGCGTATGGTTAATGTTGGCCAATGAAGGGATGACCAAAAATGAAAGTTTCTGCTCTGCCACCCCCTCCGCCATGCTCTTTGGTAAATCAGATGGAGACCGGTTTGCAGTGACTCGAGATCTGACTCTGAAGCCTGGATACGTCCTGCAGTTCAAGGTATTTCTTAGCATAAATCCCTGCAGAATATCAGTTAAACTGCCCTTAGTCAATACTTGCAAGATGTCACTGGGACCACAGTTCAAAACAAGGTGATGAATTATGCCACTGCATAAAAAAATGATACGAGCACAAATATGAATTTATACAGCAAAAAATATCATGCTGCTTTCTAAAAGGATAGCCAGAAACTTGGTGCAGGAGAGCTTTTTTACCCCTCTGGAGAAGTTTTAAAGCTTGTTGTTCTTCAAAATGTTTCAGACGTGGGCTGAAGTGACTGTCATTGTATTCTAGTCAGTACTAGGAAATGCCACTGCACTGTCAAAGGAAAAAGGGTTTATCCCACCTTGGGTTCCCTGACTACAAAAGCTCCAATGTGGTTTGCGTACATTTTTTGTATTTTAAACTGTTTAAGGATTTACGAGCTGCTCTGTACTCCAGTGTGGGGTTTTCATGTAATTTACTTTTCTTGTGTCAATGAATATAGGCTCCAATTAGCATTCTCTTCTTTAAAGGGCTTACAAAAATTTCAGTAGTCTGACAATACATCAGAATGTGGGCTCCAAATAAAGTGCATTTGCTTTGACAAGCTCTTGTTTCTGAACCCTAATCAAAATTTTATTGAGTTTATAATGAAATCCCATCAGTGAATTCTGGAGGTTGGTCGCAATGCAATTTTAATGAGCTCACCACAAATACATGGTCCTTACATAATTGGTGGATACAGACACTGAATAATTTACAAGTGGAATTATTAAAGAGATCAGATGTTTACAGGCAGCTTTTCAAATATAATTCCCACAGTTCTATAAATAGGAAAGTTAGTTAGAAATAATGGGATTTGTAAAATAATCTAATTTCATCTAAAAGTTATGCTAATGACATACTATACAAACTGAGAGATTGTTGAACAATTTCTGTGTAAGTATTGCTAGTAGTTTTATACTTTAAACAGTCTAAAACCCCCAAATATCTCAATATATAAATACCATTTATCCTGGAAAAGATGCTATTTGCCTCTTTACCACCTTCCTCTACTTCAGTGACTCCATTCTGTAGGTTTGATGATCAACAGTATTTGAAAAATTGTTCAGTCTAAAAAAGGGACACTTACAAATATTTTATACACCTTCCATTGCTGAAACACTTGGCAATATAAAAGCAATACACAATACATAAACAACATGTATCAGAGAACAGTGAGTTCTTCTTTATAAAGTCTATTATTTAAGGCCTGAATTTATACTTCTCTATTCTGAAAGCTTTTCAACTGGCCTGCACAGAAGTGTGTTAGTCCTATTTGCAGGCTTTAATTTTAAACATATGGGTAAATACTTTTCTGAGTTTCTGAAACCACCATTTTAAATAGCTGCCTGGAATAATTTTGCACTGATAAACTTAGAGATAATAATTTGTCAAAATTGTTCCATTTTACATGGATTATTTTGCTTTATATCTTATGTTCTACATCTTAAATATAATTTGTGCAACAAAATAATGAAAACTAATATCTTTCTGATAGCTTGAAAACTGAAAAAGAAAGCTTCAGATTAGCAGTTGATTTCTGTCTTGGTTACATTCTAATTTCATATTTCCATATGCTTTTTTCTGCTTCATCCAATTTTGCTCTATTCTGGGGACCCAGAATGCAGTACCATCTCCCAGACATCATTCCTGCAAAGCCAAGGACTAGGTTGTGGTCAGGACTTTCAGCCCAGGTCAGGGAGGACCTGAGAGTCAGGCTGATCCTCTGGGCACATTGGGTGAACTGCAGATGGGATGGGTCTCAGAGGATACAGCTCTTCCCACTCCACCTGGCCATGTAGGTGCTGGCACAGAGTTTGCCGTTTGTGACCTGCTATGCACCAGGACCTTTGAATAGATCTTTGCACATTTTGGTGTGCTGAACCCAGCAACCTTAACGAAGAGATAGAGGGAATTTTTACTGAGAAATGTCATACATGTGTAAGAAAGCTTGAATAAGTTTGCCAGAAGAGTTCAAAGGAATTGTTAAGAGCACTAAGCCTCCCAAACCGAAAAGTCAAAGGTGGTTTGCAGACAATAAATACCAATAACAGCACCATTTTATTCAGCTCATATCTGATGCTCTGCTTTTTTGCAGCTGAACATTGGTTGCACCAACCAGTACAGCAGCTCTGCTCCCGTTCTGCTTCAGTACTCACATGATGCTGGGCTCTTCTGGTCACTCGTGAAGGAGGGCTGCTACCCTGCATCTCCGGGCACAAAAGGTTGTGAGGGAAGCTCCCGGGAGCTAAGCGAGCCAACTGTGTATCACACAGGAGATTTTGAGGACTGGACAAGAATTACTATTGTTATCCCCAGGTCGCTTGCAGCCAGGTACTGTACATTGTAAACCAGTCATGCCAGTGGTACCCATTAATTAGCTACCTCTTCTTTGATGCTACATTAGGAAAAAGTTGCAAGATGTGAATAAAACAGGTGTTAAAAATCAGCAAATCTGGGAAACATACACTGTGCTTTGCAAAACAGAGTTTTACATTTTAAAGGTGTCAGGATGGTCTATAAAATTAAATTATAAAGCAGCAAGGAACCCAGAACATTTTAATTTGACATCAGTCTCTTCATCATGGTGCTGTCTTGTCTTTACACAGATCAGTTAGGTCAGAGGCACCAGCAAGAGAGTGATAAGTCACTTGAATCAAATAAGCCATTTGAACAGGATTAATTTTACAGATACCACTGTGCAAAGAAACCCTAGAAGGGAATTTGAGCTGCTGTGTAATGTTCCGTGTCATTGAAGGTGACCAGGACAGATGATGTTGAAGGAGGGATGAATGATAGATATGCTCCTCTAAGAGCACAACCTCAACTACAAGTTAATACAGACAAGAAAACATCAGGCAGTAGAAGATGCAAATAAGCCTTGAAATCAGGAGGGTTTTTTCAGTCTTATTAGAATTTGAAGTTTCTCACTCACCTTGCTCAATGTCTTACCCCATCAGTAAACCACCCTGGCTGATTTACTGCCTGCACCAAGCGCTGTCAGCACAGCCAGCATTCATCATCCAGAGACCCTGACCCTGCTCTCACTACCTCCTACCTCCTGGCTCGCTGCCCCCAGCAGCTGCTCTGGTGCTGCCCCTGGGTGTCAGCCCCATCCTCCTGTTGCAGGCTCCTCAGCCTCAAGCCACAGCACAGATTTTTGAGTATGTAGCATATTGTATAGCAGAGAAGCTGGTGCCTTTGCTGTAAGGAGTTGAAATAGCAGTGTGTACTGTAACAAGTTTGTCTTTTCTTTGGTAATTAGCTAATAAAAACAGGTGCCAATTTGCACAGAAATGCTACCAGCTGATTTGATTTACCCAAAACAAGCAGTGCAGAACCAATAGCAGCAATCTGTTTGGCATTATGTTCAGTAATGTGATCAGGAATAAGAAGCTCATGCTAATACATTAAAAATGTAAGTATTGTGAGTATTATGAGGGTCTTGGCATATTGAAAACTGAAATAGTTGTGGGTCATTTTGGAAATCATAGTTTGTGGGTCATCCCATTTCATCAGTCAGTACAGAGCACTAGCAAAAGAAGGCTCTTAGTTAATCAATACCTTAGATTGGCAATGAGATTTTAAATTTATTCCTCTTTCTGGAGGTGATTCAGGTAAAAGTTAAAGACAGAAAATACATAACCAAAATAAATTTTCTTCAACAAATTTCCTATGTAGTGGGTCAGCTGGAGTAACTTAGTGTAGGCTCACTAAAGTCCCTGAAGCAATTTCAGTTATTCAAGTTAAAGATTAGATTACTGTTTTCCAGGAATTTCATGTTATCCAAGAATAAAATCTTAATATTTGTGTCCACGTGTCCTGTAGAACATGTTATTTGCCATTATTTTTAGAAAGTGGATGATTTTTCTTGTATCCAAATTACTTTAAGGCTTTTTACTCAAAATTATAAAATCACATAATAAACTCAGCATTATGGCCATTACTGAGTTCCTTTCATAAGTAGTGTAAGAAATGGTAGAACTGAGTAGTGAAAGGCGTCTTCAGAGTCACATCTGATTGTTCACTCTTATTGATAAAACCATGTATCTGTTCTTTGCATCATACTGGTGGATACAGGCCAGAGAAATAGAGGAAGCAAAAGACATACAAAAAAAATCTGGAAAAAAACATCCTTAAGTGACATTGCAGAAAATATAGATTGTCAGAAATACTTTTCAGGTATCCCTTTGCATCTTATTTGCAAAAGGCTAATTTAGGAGAAGCTACTTTTAGTCTTAAAGGAGCAGTAGATACTGAATCTGGAAATAGTAATACCATGCTTTTTGTTGTTGTTTCTCTACAGTAAGACTCGATTCCGCTGGATCCAGGAGAGCAGCTCCCACAAGAGTGTGCCTCCTTTTGGCTTAGATGGCGTTTACATTTCTGAGCCTTGCCCCAACTATTGCAATGGCCACGGGGATTGTGTCTCAGGGGTCTGCTTCTGTGACCTGGGCTACACAGGTAAGACAACCCTTTTTAGGTGGGATTACAGTAAGCATTGGTTGAGTTGAAGCTGTAAAGTTAGCATTTTGTTTTTCCTCTCCAATATTTTGGAAAAATGTATGATGACATAAATTTCATTGGTTGCCAGGAAGAATCTTTTCATTTTCTTAAATAAAATTCAGCACTGACAAAACAGAGCAGTTGAAGGCAGCGGACACCGTTAGTATTTCTGGCAACCACAGCCTTTGAATATCACCATCTGTATGAATGGGAAGGGACTAGCAATAAAAGAGAAAATAAAATAAAATATTATAAACTAATTCTTCAAAAGAATTGCTGCTATTTTTCATTCCCTGGCCATCAGATGGCATGGGACCAGGAGGCAACATATGTTCTGACAGGCCCTTCTGTGGAAAATTCTGCTCAAATTCTGCTCATTTGTGGTTTCAGGGTTTTTTACACTGAAATAGAAAAAAAAAAAAAAAAAGATTCACAGAATATTCATGGTTGGAAAGGACCTCCTAGATCACAGAGTCCCACCATACCCATAACAAAAAAAACACCTAAATACCCCGATCACACATGACTTCAAAAACACAAAATAACCCCCTACATGCCTGCCACTAGAGCATGTCCTGAAGCACCAGGTCTACCTGT
>JAAGNO010003432.1:56915-72588 GCA_033439905.1 Ceryle rudis | reverse complement strand
CCACAACTTCAGACCATTTCCTCTGGTTCTGTCAGTAGTTACTAAGGAGAAGAGGCCAACACCCACCTCTCTAAAACTTCCTTTCAGATAGAGGGCTGTGAGGTCCCCCCTCAGCCTCCTCTTCTCCAGACTAAACATACCCAGTTCTCTCAGCCTCTCCTCATATGACTTGTTCTCTAAACCCCTCACGAGCTTGGTAGCTCTCCTCTGGACACCTTCCAGCATCTCAATGTCTTTCCTGTAATGAGGGGCCCAGAACCAAACACAGTATTCGAGATGAGGCCTCACAAGTGCCGAGTACAAGGGCATGATAACTTCCCTTCTCCTGCTGACCCCACTATTCCTGATATAAGCCAGGATTCTGCTGGCCTTCTTGGCCACCTGGGCACACTGCTGACATATTAAGCTGGTTGTCTACCAGCACCCCCAGGTCCTTTTCTGCTGGGCAGCTTTCCAGCCGCTCACCCCGAAGCTTGTAGCATTGCCAAAACCAAACAAACCAAATTAAAAAAAACCAAACAGTGATTGACACAACCAGTTGCACATTGCAGTCTTTTCAACTCTCCATACCAACAAAGCAGTGAGCTAACTTATTTTGTACAATTTGTTTAAAACTAAATAAAAGGATAATATTTTTTCTGCATAAAATGCCTTATCGACATCAAGCACGGCCATTTTTCACCTGGTGAAATAAGCCATCTTAGACTTTAAAGGAAGAGGGATTATTCTGCCTATGAAAATTTGAAAAGGTACAATCCTGTTGTCAGGGCATTTTCTTAGAAAAGCCTGATATTTTCTCATATGTGGATGTAACAGAACCATCTGCCAATGTACTGTATCTGACCTTTACTCTGTTCAGCAGTTTCACCAAAGCATCTCTCATACTTTTTTTTTTTTTTCTTGAAGCATCACATGGAACCTGTGTGTCTAATGTACCTAATCACAGTGAGATGTTCGACAGGTTTGAGAGGAAGCTAAGCCCTCTCTGGTACAAGATAACAGGAGGTCAGGTTGGGACAGGCTGCGGAGTACTCAGTGATGGAAGATCTCTGTATTTCAATGGACCTGGCAAAAGGGAGGCGAGGACTGTTCCCCTGGACACCACAAATATCAGGTCAGTCCTCAGTGATGCTTCTCACAATTGTCTGTATATTCATGTTGTCTCCTGTCCCCTACTACACGTGTACATGTGAGAAGGGAAATGTTCTTTTGGTGATCACAGCCTGTACAAGAAATCTTAAAGGCAGAGACATTACTCTTTTTTTCATTCTTGTGCCGTATTTCCTTTTCTTGAGAAAGAATACTTAGGTTAGAAACAGTGGAATAGCAGCATGAAAAACTATGAACTCTTTATCCTTCTCAGAAGGTGGTTTGCAGTGTATTCTATATGGACAAGCAGAAGACGTGTTCTTGAGAATGCACAAAACCTAGGACTTTGCCCATAGCTGGACAAAAATCCTCCCTTTTCCCCGGCTGCGCTGAACTGCAGGCATAGTGATGGCGATGGCATAACAATGAGCTGTTGTTTACTTGCCAGATGTTGTGAATTAGTCCACTTGTCAGATGTTTAAAAAAATGGAATGTGAATTGTTTCTGTGTAGCCAAGAGGCTAACAAGCCTTCACCTCTCTCCCTGCTGCCATTCAATCTTGCGCCGCTGGTAGCAATTATCCTTTTTCTCTCAAATTCTCTAATTGATTAATGTAATTAGGATAAACAAAGGACTGTTAATTCTAATAATTATTTAGCCTGCAGTTTGCTGCTGCTTTGTCCAGTCTCATGAGGGATAATGCACCTGAAACCTTGCTCATCCTACAATTATATCAGTAAGCTTAATAAAAGATATTTCTCCTGACAAATACTGCTCCAAGACTAAGTAATGCCATGATTTGCTGCATTATTTAATTTGTGGGATCACTCAACTAAGACTGGCCACAAGTTACTGCTACTGCTCTCTAACTCAGACAAATGGTGCTCCTTAGGGCTGCTGCAAGTTTGTGGAAATCCTTAGCTGCTCTCTAACACCAGGCAGCACAGCACTAGCTGCCTTTCTTCTGTCCCCTGCATGTCTGACAAACTCTCCTCTGATAAACACATTAATTATATAATTATGTAAATTACTTATTAATTAATTGTTTGACAAATGCGCTTTGGACAAGTACACATTTTCACTGGAACTCTGGGAAGATCTGAGCACTTCTCTTCTGTTACACTGTCTTTAAATCTTGTGTTATTAATCTCGGGAAGCATAATATTGGGAGTAACCACACTATCAAGAAGTCTAAAACAGTATTTTTGAGTTATTCCTTCTTTTCTGGAGAAAGACAAAAGAAAAGGATTTACTTTAGCTTTCAGATTACATTGAAACCACTTTTAATGCCAGATATTCATATTTACAGCTTTACATTCTTATAGAGTTTGAACCATTTCAAAAGCCATAAGAACTTTTAAAATACTGAGCCATGTTTTTTCTCGACTTCTTTAGTCTATTGGTACTTCTGTTTTGTATGAGAGCATCATCATCTGGTGTCTCAAAACTGCCCCATGAATGTAAATGGCCAGAGGCACACCTAGTAAGAGCAACTAAGAGCCCTCTTCTGAGCATGTGCTCACCATGTGTGATGCTCTCCTGCTGCGACTGATCATTTTGTCAAAATAAAGGAGCTTTTTTTTTTTTTTTTTTATAAGCATCACAGTGAGAAGTTTAACTTCCTTGAACAATTCAAGCTTGAAGCCACATGCCTGGACTGTTTGCTAGATGGAATAAATACATTGGTCACCTCAAATACAAATGTGACTAACATCAATTTTTTTGCTTTCTCCAGCCACATGTGTGCTCAAGGATAGTATCTACCTCATTCTACTTGACCTGAACACGAACTCCTTTGACTATAGCAACTATCCCAAGCTGCTTTTATGTTCAGAGGAGAGAATAGATGCTTCACAAGGGCAATGCACCTCATCTTAAAATAGGGTCTATCAGAAGCCGGTCTCCTGGAATAATGTTGGGTTTTTTACTAATTAGAAGGTAATCTGTGTTGGCCTTATAAAACTTAGACATGTAGCTTCAGACACCTTGATTAGAATAGATGCATCCCACTTTAATGTTTAAGAAAATCTGTAACATAAACTGGTTCTTTTTCTTCCTAGAAGCAAAGGCAGACTAAGTTTGTGAGAGTGTGAGGGATTAACTGAAAGACCCATACTCTAAAAAGAAAATAATTTCTAGTGTAGATTTTTCTTTTTCCTGTATTTGAGCTAAAATTAATGCCAATTGGAAGAAGAGATTAGAGGGAAGCACTTCTTACCATTTTGGTATTGCCTTTTGTATTTAATAATGCTTTGCATAGAATTTGGTTATCTTATTAGGGGTCATGTTAACCCCTGCAGTCATCTTTTATTTTTGTGGGGGATTTTTGGTTGGGGGGTTTTCATGACTGAGTAAACAGCAGGAAAATATGCCTTGAAAGACATACTGTTAGATATGTGGATTAAGCGTCATGAATAGGAAGGCTGAAACTCCTGCAGTAGATTTTTAAGCTTCTTATTTTTCAGGTTAATAGTGTTTTCCCAGATCTTTTAAGATCTTGTTTCATCAAATCAGTCATGGAAAAGAAAAAAAATGAAAAATATTGCAAGACATTAAAGTTTTATTTTCATTCTGAATTCCTATAGATCTGCCTATGCATATTCCCTATTATCTTGCTTCAATTACAGCTTTTTTGAATGTAAAGTGTAAATTTAATATTAGAAATTTAAAGAATTTTTGTTCTTTTTTGTAAGAAGTACAGACTCTTTACCACCTTCACCCTTCTCTTCCCAGAGCAGCAGGGTCCATGGAGGCTGGGTGCACCCAGATCACTCTGCTCAAAAGGGATTGAGTTTTGCCAGCTTGAGGTGTGTGGTGCTGCTCAAGGGAAGCAGCCCAACAGGGCACCACCAAACTCTGGTGTGATGCTAAGAGCATTTAAAACTAATGCTTGCTCCCTGAAGCCAATGATTGTAAAGTAGCACCCAATGTTTAGAATATACATTATGTGCTATCACAGTCTTAGTTTTATTTGTCCTTTATATGCTTGAGTACACTTTTATCACAGATATTAGGAGAATGTCCCATAGCACTAAGAAAGCAGAAAGTGTCAAAATTCATTTCACCCAGACCATTTTTTGCCTTACACTTCAGAAAGCCCTGGAGTCTCTCCATCCTTTCTCTGTTTCATGGCCCAATGCACCAAAGGAACCACTTCACCAGCAGTATTTCCATCCTCCTGACCAACAATATGATAGCTGGATGCATTTTGGTTACTGATGAGCTACTGCCTCCCATTGTGATGGCCTGTCCCTTATGACACTGTTCTCTATCTGTTCAGTAAAAGCATTTGCACATAGTGCCTACCCAGCAGCTAGATAAAAAGCATGGAATATGTATTTTTTATTTTGTTTGTCTTCAAGTGGTGACATCTGGCTTGTTAGCCAACTCATTCCCATCTGCGTTACAGATTCTGTTGCTAATGACTGTGCAACCATCCCAGTGAGATCATCTGGGTCAAAGGCTTAAAGATCAGATGGGCTGATTCACCTTTCTGCAGAAAGGTGTTGGGTTTTGGTTTTTTTTGTCTTTTGTTTTTTCTTTTTACTGATCTTTATATTTGGCAATCATAAAAGAGAATTTCATCATAGGACTGTAAATTTTTTCACCTCTGAGACCATTGTCTAGTGTTTTATTGCCTGAATACTGTCTCAGCCAACAGAGCTTCAGCAAACAATAGAACCTACCTGACTAAATAGTGTAATACTATGAGCCTGTGTGTTCTTGAGCTCCCTAGGGGGCTATACTATAAATGAGACTGATGAGTATGTTCTGGCTTGTCCTAGTCCCTATGGATATACAAAACTTCTCAGATAGGAGATACCAATTTTGACAACAGAACTGGAGTGTGATTGCATTTATAATCAGAAAAGGATCATGACATTGTGTATGTAGCAGTGCGTGAGGGAAATTGGAGTCCTGTCTGCATTGTACTGGTTCTGGCTGTAGTCTTGTGGCTTGTCTGTGATTTTACTGATGTCACTACATATTAAGATCAAATTGACTAAAGCGCAAAGAGTTTTCCTTGTCGGTAATTATTTGAGTGACAAATCAAGCCTTGCTTCTTCACCCAGAGACACAAATTAACCTCAAAATTAGTATTTAAACAAAAGAAGTTATCTACAAGTGGTATAATTAGTGAAGCCTGGTTTCCTTTAGTTTTATGTTCTTTTTCCCCCCAAACTCCTGTTTGTCAATAAACCCACCTCACCCTGAGTGCTCCATGAGGACATCCCTCAGTACACAGGAACAAGCAGCTGCTTCCCAAAAACATCATATCAGCAAGTACTCCAATAATCATAACAGAAAAGACAGGCAACACCCTAAGTCAAAAACTGGCTAGGTAACAAGAAAGACAATGGCATCACCAACATGCAAAAGGTCATCAGAGGATGAGCCCAGGTTCCCTGCTCTGTTCAGGTGATGTTTCAGGTGTGCAATGAAGACAACCTGTGAAGAGGGCACAGGTGAGGGGGCGATGGCATTCTCAGACATTTCAATGCTCTTTACATTAGTCATGACCAGGTAAGACTCAGATGAGTATCGAAGACATGCAATGAAACTTGGTGAGTAAGCAGCAGGACATTAAGTGAATTGCTGTTACATAGCACAACAGGGCACTGCTGAGAGGAGCTATGAACTACTCTGACACAACAAAATCACAGTTAAAAATATCAGTTCAGCAAAGATCACTGTAGATTGGAAAAAAAACCCAACAATAATCTGGAGCACAAAGATGGGATAATTATTAATTCAAATATAGCTAAATTGGGATGTTACAGTCTAATCTAAAGTTCTGTCAATAAAACCAGCAACACTGACTCAAAGGGATGTTGCAGCTTTAGAAAGAAATGGTTATGGGAAAAATCAAGGATATGGAAAAACTTTCATTCAGAGACATAGATGAAAATGTTGCCATGGTTTACAGTAGAAAGCAACAAGAGAAGGTAAGGAAGTGATAAAAGCACTGACTACAGGGAATGTTTCAAGAAAGGCAGTTCAGGAATGTTTTTTTCCCCATCTCCTGATGGGGGATACTTAATGACATCAAAATGTGTAGGTACAAAATCAAAGGGTCTTCACAAAATGTCCCATGAATGGTCTTCGCAGAACATTGTTTACATCAACAATTTAAGGATTAAAAAAGGATTGGTGGTTTAGTGATGATATAATAATGTTATTAAAACTCTAATATTATATTTTAAAGCTTAAACCAGTTTCCAGCTAGAAGAGGTCAAGATAATATTTGATGGAAGGAGTATATTTGCCTGTTTTGGAGATTTTGCATCTTTGTGTGAAAGAAGGAACTGCTAAATTCTGCTGTTAAGTCTAGCAATACATTTATTAGGCACAGGATCAATAAACCAAATGACCTTGTTCTGTCTTGGGTCCTCCACTGTTTACGATGGCCATGCTTGATTTCACTGGGAACATTACCTGATCAATAAGCCTGAAATAATGGTCTAACTGAAGATGCCATATTAGTTAAGAGAGGAGAGTTATCCTGACTGAACTTCTGCTATCAAAACATAATTACACTTCTCTTCTACCCTGATATTTTTTAACAGGCTAGTTCAATTTTACGTACAAATTGGAAGCAAGGCTGCTGGTAATTCCTGCAACAGACCAAGAGCACGAAACGAAGGTAAAGCTCTTCTTTTTAATAAGCTTTTTTTATTTTGGGTCTTCTACAGTGTTTTTGCCTTTTACTGTCTTTATAAAATCAAAAAGATCATTTTATTCTTAACTCCATTACCTCTTCAGTTTTCATAGTCAGAAAACTATTTATTTTTATTCCACATTTGAATTTATACTTATTCCACCAAACCTGATGGTGATCTATAAACAGAAGTTACTGTTGGAGATGTGATGATTTAAGAAAGACAACATTTAAAAGTCGAGGGGTAATAACTTTTATTAGATTACTTGATAGTGTTCAAAGCAGGTAAATTTGCAAATACACAGGACTTCCAGATCTGAAATAAAAAGAATAAAATTCAAGTTCAGGATAAAGTGGGCAACCTCTATTTCTGACCTGGAGAAGAGTTGTGTGCCTGAAAACTTGTTCAGCTTCTCAACTACACCAGTGCAACTAGACCAGTGGGTCTAATAAAAGATTGCCTTCCAACCCAAGCTCACACATGATTTACCTGAAATGCAAAATTATAAAACTGCAACTAAAAATATATTTAGTCTAAAGAAAATAATCTCTCTCATCTGTGTCCTCTTTTATTTTACCTACATGCTTAGGGTTATTGGGGTGGGAGGAGGATATTTATGTTTGAGAAGGATCAGCAGTTTTAGAAGCAGATTCCTCATGTAAAGTGGCCTAGTTGCATGAAGACAGACCACTGACATCTGGTAGATGAGAAAACTTCATTTTCCTCTTGGTATAAATCACTTAACATCAGTTATATGTTTCCTGATGTATGGCATTTACATTGATGCCGACTCACAACTATCATCTTTCAGCACAGATTACACTGAGGGTTTGATTCTCCTCTCATTTGCATCAGTTTAAGACACAAGCAAATCTGTTATCTTTGAACATTCTAAAGTATAGAAGTGTTTTAGAAAAGAAATATACATAAGTGCTTCTTTCTAGCATTATCCCCTTCGATGAGCTCATAAGTGATTTCATAATTCTGCTGTGTCCTAGTATTTGCCATACTGACTATATTAAATTATCTAAATATTGCAACAATTAACTTTTAAGGATGCTGTGAGCTTGCATAGGTAGCGCAAGCATTGTGAACTACCCGTACTGGGAGCCCCACTCTAGGAATTACAAAGCAGTGTCCCACACAAACTGCAAGGATACCCAACATGAAATAAATACTCACTATATGTAGAAAGTCACATTATTGCTATAATTTCTGTGGTATAATCATTAGTTTCACTGAGGTTGTAAAAGATTTGATCCTTTGAATTTGGTGAAGACAAGCAAGACAACATGCAGCAGCTAGTGATCCCACACCACCTTTGCAGTAGGACTTCATCCACAAAATGCTTCTGGACCAGGAGATTCCAAAAGGGTAGGGAAGATGCCAAAAGTCATGTGCACTGGACTGGGATTGGCAGCTCCTGAGAACTGGCTGAAGAGTTTCCCCACTTTTCTCTGTACAGTCAGACTAACTGCCTTTCTTAATTTTAAATACAGGGCTTGTTGTTCAATACACAAATGACAATGGGATCACCTGGCATTTGCTTCGAGAGCTGGACTTCATGTCATACCTGGAACCTCAGGTTGTTTCAATAGACTTACCTCGTGAGGCCAAAACTCCTGCCACTGCTTTCCGCTGGTGGCAGCCACAGCATGGTAAGCAACAGCATCCTAAACATTAACTAAGCAGCTTCACACAACCCATACGGCAATGCCTCTCCATATGGACATGTTCTGCAGAAACCTCAGCTTACCAAAAATCCAGCATGGTGAGCAGCTGGGCACTGTAAGAACATATTTAGGCTTTCCTTAGTCACACTGAAGATGTGATTTTTCTTTTAGAAAACGAAGCAGAACAGTGGGCTTCAGAGTAAGATTGTTTAAGAGCTAAATTTAAACCAAAGATGCTGAGATAACAGAGGGTAGTGAAAAAGAATATTATGTAGAAAAACTTAAATAAAATTAGAGGATTTTCTTGAGTATTGAGTGACCAGGGATGTGAAATGGCTCGTACATTTTGTCTCATTTTTTCTGTTTTGGAAGAAAAGGCATAACTGTGTGGCTCCCACCTCAATATCTTAATAACTCCACACTTGAAAACAGGACCCCCATGGCCTGCCATTTCTGGTGTCTCAGCACCCTGCTTCCCTGCCTTCTGCTGCACCTCCAAAGCCCACTCAGACACTCCCCACAACCTCATCTGAAAGGAAAATCCCGGTGCTGACTGATACCTATAGCCACTGTGACAGCTCCCCCACCTCGTGTGAGGGCATGTTACCACTATTAAAAGTGTCCTGATTAAGTTTCTCACCTTCGTGCAAGGCAGCAACTCCTGGATCCCTGCAGGAAATATAAGGTGATGTTCAGAAATATAGCAAAGTACATTTTAACAGGAATTCCCTGGGGAGAAAAGCACACATGTAATTATGGCATGCAGCTTCTTGGATATCATTTATCATTTTGATGTCTATTTTTTATTTGTACATTTTCTTACAATATATGTGCAGGAGTTAATTGTCCTTACTAGGCAAGAGAGTAGACAAGGCAAGAGGGATGTGAAGAAGCTTAACAACTAAATCTTATTTAAGATTTGGGAATAATGTTGAGCAGCAACTGTTCCACCACAGACCATCATTCTGCCACAATTGTTTGCACTGATGAGTGGTGCAGTGTCAGATCTGTTGCTCCCTACCTTTGTCCTACTCATGGCTTCTTGCTCTGAGAGCACCTGGATGACATCTATCCCTGCTGAGAGCAGTCACTCTAAGACCACCTGATGGCAGTCCTGTGGCTCCCAGTAAGAGGGACAGTTTATAACTGGAGGTTGAAATACCACCTTCCATACCAGCACCCATATGTAACCACTCTTCATTACAGCTATTAGCTCCTTCATAGACTGTCCTCTTTCTGACATAACACAGTGCAGAATGTCCCTGTCAGCCATAACCCATGCTGTTCGTAGTACCAAGACAAAACTCCTGACACATCCCTGTAAGCTCACAATTTATTCCTTCTTTTCCTGTGAGAGTAGTGATTGTACAGTTAAGATGGCATTTTCAGCATGCCAGTACACAGGTGAACTGAAATGAAGGGCTAGAGATGATGGCAAACTGAGATATCTGTAGGCTGCAGAGGAATAGAAGAGAGGTTTCCAGGAAGGAGACATTGAAAAGCACTTCTATGATTATCACCTACATCAAAAGCCTTCAGCATTTTCCTTTATGTACTGTCCTCTTCCACATAAAATGTACTTTGGGAACTAGACAGAGGCCTTTCTGATTTAGCTGTGGGGAATGGCAGGAAGGCTGTGACCCATAAAATGACAATCCCCAATCTAGGGGCTCAGGGAATGTTTCATTCAAACACAGGAATAGTGTATGATGACAAAGGCACTGAAGCTTAAGAAATGAAGAAGGAAATACCCATGTTTATCTGAAACAGGAACATACTCTAAAGTCCAGGTTCATTCTTGAGCAGTGTTTTGGTCTTGTTTAACAGTGCTCAGTCTATGTGACTGGGTGAACACAGTATACAGGCATAAAAAATAACTTATAGGAACTCCACTAACCTGCCCATTCTGCTTTTTATAGGGAAGCATTCAGCTCAGTGGGCTTTGGACGATGTCCTCATAGGGATGAATGACAGCTCTCAGACTGGCTTCCAGGATAAATTTGATGGAACTGTGGACTTACAAGCAAGCTGGTACAGAATACAAGGAGGTCAAGTAGACATTGACTGCCTGTCTATGGATACAGCTTTGATGTTCAGTGAAAACATTGGTATGTGTCACCAAACACTGCTACATTTGTATGAGTCTATTTTTTAAATTATTTATGGATCAAGTGTTTACAAGATGGGAGGTAAGGACAAATTCAAGTATATAGTAACCTGCAGGGAAGAGATGGCTGAAAAAGGTGAAAATACATATAACAAATTTGAATGACAGTACTGAAAGTATGTGAATAAGGTATACTTTTTTTCTGTTTTTTTCTCTTTTCTTAGGAAAACCTCGTTATGCTGAGACTTGGGATTTCCATGTATCAGCCTCCACTTTCTTGCAGTTTGAGCTGAGCATGGGTTGCAGCAAGCCATACAGCAATTCCCACAGCATTCACCTCCAGTATTCTTTAAACAATGGGAGAGACTGGCATCTGGTGACAGAGGAGTGCGTCCCTCCAACCATTGGCTGTCAGCACTATACTGAGAGCTCCATCTACACCTCAGAAAGATTCCAAAACTGGAAGAGAATTACAATCTACCTTCCACCCTCAACCAAGTGAGCTCTGCTTTTCTGGCTGTTTAGCATGATACTGATTTTGCTGCTCTAATTTAAGCAAAAACCCTCCAGTGTGGGAATTTTCTGCATGTCTTTTAAATTATTAAATGTGTGTTGTCACACCATCAGAATTTTATATTTCTCTTTGAAATATTTCATCAGATATAATGTGAACTGCAGGAACTTAATGAAGTAACAATGTTGGATGACTGAATTCTTAAGTCTTGCCTACAGTCTGTGACAGCAAGAAGAGGAATGCTAAACTAAGCTTTTCTAACCCGATAAGAAGCAAGAGTTAATGCCCTGACCCATCTTTTCATATAAAAGTAATTTCTGCCATTGCACATAAGTCGGCACCCAACATTTAGCTATGTTAGTCACAGCATTCAGCAAGTCAAAACACATGTTACTGGATGTGCCACCTCCACCCTTTTGACTGGGAGGAGAATTCTGCCTCCCTCCTAGTGATACCACACAGATGTAAATTGTTGTGGCAGATATGCTGGCATCTGTCTCTCTGAATAAAACCATGTTCTAGTTTAGAAATCGCAGATGATGGTGATATTGCTTAGCATTATTCTGAATAGTTCTGTAATTCTTCAAAGCATCCTACATGTTACCTCTGTAAAGTTCACCACCCAGAAAATACAATGGTAAAAATAGACACACAGTAAATGAACTAGGACTGGGGTTCACAACCTGGTTTCTAATCCCATAGTTCTCTCCAGAGGACCATACATCTTCTTCACAAACATAATGATATCCCAATCTTATCAAAGTCTGAGGGCAATTCTCTGCGCATTGTCCACAGCACATTTCCTGCCTGAACAAATGCAAGATGATCTAAACCATAGCATTTTGATAGACTTTATTTTCCACAATATTTTTCTCATCTGAGTATAACAAGGTAGACAGCAATCACAGCAGTGTGTTTGTATGTGCATGTTTGTGTATATATTCATACACTGTTACACATACACATGAACACATGTAATAATTGTTTTTTCTTTACACAGCACTTAGCATAAATGAACTTTCATTACTTCCTACTTTACTGAAGCAATTATATTATTTTAAATCTGTGAGCAACACATGAAACATGAATGTTAATGTAGCTCACAGTGTATGCTCATTTTGCTGACCAGCAAGAGTTGCAACAATGTTCTTTCTTGGTTTTCACTTTGGGCACTGTCCTTCAGAATCTGATGGAATTTTGCCTAAAAAGTAACCTGAGAAATTGAAACTTCCAGTTGCAACTGGAATATGAATCTTTTCTAAATACAGAGAGTTATGGTAATTAGTAAGCTTTTCTTCTCTTGATGCCTGTGGGATTTTCTTTAGTATTTAGCACTTTGTGAAGTGGACATTTTGAAGCCTGAAATACATTCACTCTGTTTTTTCTAGCTCACCCAGAACACGGTTCAGATGGATTCAATACAGCTATGCTTCTGGTGTTGATTCTTGGGCTATTGATAATGTGGTCCTGGCTACAGGATGCCCCTGGATGTGCTCAGGCCATGGCATCTGTGATGCAGGTCGTTGTGTGTAAGTAGCAACCTGATTAACCTGCTTCATAGAAAGGATGTTGGTTTTTATCTAGGCCAGATGGATAACACCTTTTCCTTCTAATCTGTTGCTAGGTGTGACAGAGGCTTTGGTGGTCCGTACTGTGTCCCTGTCATTCCTCTGCCATCTGTCCTGAAGGACGATTTCAATGGTAACTTGCATCCAGACCTTTGGCCTGAGGTCTACGGTGCTGAGAGGGGAAACCTGAATGGTGACACCATCAAGTCTGGAACAGCTCTCATTTTTAAAGGGGTCAGAGACTACTTACATTAAAAAAAAAAAAAAAAACCTAAACTAAATAAATAAAAATAAAAACCCAAGAGAGTTAAAAACAGAAAGTAATTTTTTTTGTTTCCCCCCACATGTTTATGTCAAAGTCTTTAGGCTAGAATTCTATATTTTTGTTTTTCTTGTCTTTTTCTGCCTGAAATATGCATCTTGTTTGGCACAGTTGTTTTTTATGAACAAATGAGTTTCATCTGTTTGTTGTCTATTACTTTCATTTGTGGTATAAATTCCTTCTTAACCACCAAAGGGAAAGAATGAAACTGCAGCTGAGATTCTTAAGGCCAAGTAAGTGATTTGGAAATATAGTACACATTTCACTCAATTGGGTTTGTGTCTTGAAATCTCCTGATTTGCTTTTGAGTATTCTCAATAATACAAATTAGTCAGCATTGTAATCTATGTAATCAACCTTTATGTAGTTAGCCTGTGTTTTACTTAATTCTATCATTCTGAAGTTTTCTAGCTCTTTTAGAATTTTTTTGCTAATTAGAGGTTTAAAAAGGCCATGAAATATAATATTTTATTAATTTCTTAGTTCTTCAATGAAACATAGAATAGACACACTTTTGTTCACATAAGCACACACACACACGAGTCTTCATTTGACACCGAATTCATGTGGCTCAAAAAAGCGAAGTTTAAAATTTTTTGATGTAGAAATTAGAAATATTTCTTTGCAAAACCTTGACTCTATTTCAACCTCTTTAGTTCATTTAAATTACAAATCACAGGATGTGAATTGTCTAAAACTTGGATTGGTTATTCCCACAGGTTGTTCCCCTGGGGGAATGGGTCTGAGAAAGAGGGAAGCTCTGAGAGATAGTTTGCCAGATCTCTGCAGAACAGGGGCCAGCTTTGGCCCCAGGAGCCACACAACAAGCTCATCCATAGAGCTGGACAGGACCTTAGGGGTCACTATGAGATTTCCTCTCTGATCCCTTTCTTTACTGCTCTAAGACAAGAGGTTGCCCCAGAAGAAGATATTTATACAGAATACTTTTTAAGGCTCAGAAAAGATTTCCTCAAAAAGAGTCTTCCTGCCTGGAAATTAGGGTGCTTGGCTACTATACAATTTTCAAAAAAATAAGTATACAAGCTTGGACTCACTGTCTGAGTAAATCAGTGCTTGCAGACCAGATCACATCCCATTGGTTCAGAGCATGAACTGAATGAGCTGTACCTGCACCTGATCAGGTAGCTCTGCTTCTGGTGGTGACACACACCCATATCTGCCCTTTCCATTACTATGGCTCACTTTGCCAAGGCTATTACTGTCCCCATTCTCTGCCTGGAAGAATGTGTGGGACAGAGAACTATGACTCTTACTGCCAGCAGTCAGTAACAGACAGGATCCAGACAATAGTAAGCTGCAGAGCATCTTCAATAATGGGAACTGAGATTCACACTATATATTCTGCATTTGCAGGAAGGACTGAGAATGCTTGTATCAAGAGATCTAGATTGCACGAACACCGTGTACATCCAGTTTTCATTTAAATTTATTGCCAAAGGTAAGATCACTGTCGATTTCTCTAGCTTTATACTTGGGTTCTTTTCAGATCATATGATTCATACATAGTAGAATCACAGAAAAGAATATGGATTTACATGTTCAACATCAGTGTACATGATCATAAGTTTATGGTAGATAATATGGGAAGTTCTCTGAGATTCTGCATCATCCCTACCTTGCTACCAGCCTACATGGCCGTCTGTGCAGTTCCTAAGAAAAAAGTAAACTGTGGTGGTGTCAAAAACAACACAGCTAGTACAGTCTTGAGCAGGCTATAGTCAATTACTTAAGGGACTGATAAGGAACCACAGGGATTTCCATTTTCAAGCTTCAGTCCACTGCATTAAAAGCTCTTAACATTTGACTTCTTAGTAGGTATCTTAGAGATGACTGAAACTCTGTAATTCTATTTTACTGTGTATGAAAAATAGTCAGACTTTGCAAGCTTAGTTTACACATGGGTGTAAACAAGCTTGGGAGAGTTCCTCTAGAAGTATTTCCAAGCCAATGATTCAGTTTTACCCTGTTCCAAGCCCCTGTCATCTCTGCCTTTGCAAATAATTTTATCCAAGTGAGGAGTGATGTGGCGAATAACCACTAATCTAGTTGAGAATTTGAGGCACTCCCGTGCATTTCAGCAGTTTTTCCCAGCATTGCTTGTAGAACTGGCACTTCCAGGCTGAACTCTCCATAAGCAAAAACTCCTCTCCCTTTAGTGGAAGATATTCACAGCTTCTATGGGAGGCTCAGCACTCTGGGACTGGACTCGCCATTTGCCAAAGGACAGTGCGAAAATAGTTTTGAACCACCTCTCCCTAAATAAATAGCCAAATCTTTATCTGGGCAATCTTTATCTTTCATGTTTAAAAGAAAACTTTGTGAAGACTTCTTTCACAAAACTATGTCTTGGAAATATTTCTACATATAATCCTTGTCAAAATATTAAAAATTATGATAAGTAAAAATATCAGTCTGAAAGGCAGAAATAGCCAAAGGCTCAAGGCTGGATTCTGATATTTGACCCACAAGAGGTAAAGCAGTGAAACTCAAAGAAAAATCTTTTCTCATTAAATCTATATGGCTTGCTAGCCATAGCCCTAGACCTGAACCCAGGACTTAGTCACAACAAAGTTCTCTAAAGTTGAGTGCAAATACATATAACTGGGCACATCTTTAAGCTGTAAGCATAAAGAGCACTGTGTTGCTCACTGTTAACTGCCACAGATAAGCTGAAATCAGCTCCTGACTGCAAATGTCTCTACTCTGCTCTGTTCCACCT